>JAPYYV010020901.1:0-22853 GCA_030522625.1 Copidosoma aretas
TGATGGTGATTCTGCAGAAAGCAAACATATCAGTGAAGCTGCAACTACAGCGGAACGATGGCATTGGTTGGAATAATAATAATAACAATTAATAGCAATGTTAATCCTAATAATAGTTTCTGAACCGCTAGAGTGACATCGCCGCTAATATGTCTGATAAAAACATTAGTATCTCGCACAGTCAAAGTTTATCAGTCGGCTTCGCAAAATATTGTTAACGATGATTATTATATCATGCGGATGCCTTGAGGCTCTCACATTATTATTGTTACTATAAGAAAGGTGTGCATGCATAGGTAAACTTTCTTGCATACATCGGTCCCTGTACAGGCGGTGGTGGGAAATAGCAGAGGGAAAGGTGCATGTCGTATGAGTAAAAAATTGCGAGGGTGCGCTGTGCGTTGCTCTGGCCCTGCTGGCATGTGCAGCCCAGGACCCTTTTACGATCTTGTTGTCGCGTCCAGAGCCTTCGCAAAGCCGGCGGTTATTTGT
Organism: Copidosoma aretas; assembly: GCA_030522625.1. Classification (NCBI taxonomy): domain Eukaryota; kingdom Metazoa; phylum Arthropoda; class Insecta; order Hymenoptera; family Encyrtidae; genus Copidosoma; species Copidosoma aretas. Next base: position 493 of record JAPYYV010020901.1, read on the forward strand.
ACGGATAAGCCGGGGAGGTAAAAACTATCGGAAACTTTATTTGTACGGATAAGCCGGGGAGGTAAAAACTATCGGAAACTAAGTTGGCGAAAGCAAAAAAAACTAAGTTGTAAAGTAACGGTTTCCGACGTTACAATGTAATGGTCGAGTATAATACGATATATTATTCATTCGTTTTTTTATTTATTTTTTTTGTATATTTTTTTCACATGCCCCGGACATCCTGTGATCCAGATAGGTCAAAAAATGGCCGTGTATTGTCTAAAACTAAAGTCCATGCAAATTTTCATAATTTTTTATCGAAAGTGTCTCAAACATAGCTTCTCTGATTTGATTCTCGACATACAAACATACATACAGACGTAAAAACGAATTGAAGAAAAGTGTGTAAAAATATATACAAATGTCGCATGGAGTATACTTTTTTCATAATATCATTTGTGGTATCCATACTGTACGACATAAACACCTTTTCGCATGGACATTCCTGAATTATGCACATATATGCTTATCCGGATTGTCCTCTTCCATTGAGCTCGGACGAATTATCAATTTTCTTAATGCAGATCTGAATTGTCTACTTTCGTGTAGCTCAGCTAAATTTTTCCCTTTCTGGGTTTTTTTTTTCGAATTCTCTCATTTTTTTAGCGCTTTTCTGAATTGGTGCCTTTAATCCTCCCAAGCGACGCAATTAAGTTCAAGTGTGTTTCCTCCACCAATTTTTTTTGGTGTCATATTGGGTTTCTCATGACATCTCATACCTTGTTGTATTCTACTTTTCATATCCGTTTATTTGATACCCATGTCAGGCCTATAGTTGTAATAAAAATTGTGATTGCGGTGGCTGCCATATTGGATTTTTAGTGACGTAAGATGATTCGTCGTATTCTACTTGCATACATAATTACGTAAGTATAGACGTGAAAGTGAATTAGTGCAAGTGGGTAAAAAAAGAGGACATCTTCACAATATTTATACACTTTCATTACAACCTTTGTTTGAAACGTTTCAAGTTCTAATTGTAGCAAAGTTTTGTCAACGTTTTTGTAATGTGTGTTATTAGGATCCATACAGTATAAATGAAAAATCGTATCTTAACAGTATAATACAAACCCTATAATTTTCTTGGCATTTAAAACTTTTTGTTTATAATATTCGTAACATAACAAGAAGGAAACATTTTCAGTAAAAATTGTTAATCAGAAACTTACAGTGACGTCGAAGACTGTTGTATTCAAACTCTGGTCAAATTTTTTCGTCAGACTTCAGGTAACGCAATGTAATTTTTCGAATGGTGCCTTTACTTTCGGAATAGATTAAGTTACTTTTAAGAACAATGAACAATAACAGTGTGTAGTGACGTTACTCGTTTTATTCTTCTCATTTAAAACTGTGCGCAAACTATATGCTAGCTACTTCCTACACACAACGTAAAAAGAGTATATGTTATAATGCATAAGTATTTGCTTCATGCTGATGCTTTTACTTTTTCATACGCAAACGCTATTGTTGATAATGAATACCCTATTAGTAAAATTATAATAAGAATTTTTACAGTGATGACCTCTTCACTGTTATCAATGCGTGATCTGAATGCTTTTTCAAATTTATTTTGAAAGTGATTGGTTATTCCGGTCTCCAGTAATTTATTCAACAAATTTTGGAATTTTTCATGATAGGGACTTCCCCGTTCCAAGAAAAACATGAAATGCTCACATGAAAATATTAAATTTGTTAGTTTCATTTTGTCAGGCTTGAAGTATTCATGCACAAAAACTTCATTAGCCACACAAAATACTTTGAACTGAGATTCTAGCATTGAAAAGCAACTTTTAAGTGAATTTGGCGATTTGGCTTTAGAAACTATACTATGCAAGTGAGTTCCATTTGGTGGTAATTTCATTGTTCTCTTAAAACTCCCATCGACGTATATGGGAAATCCAGATTCATCCAAATCTTTGAATGTATCGTATTGCTCAATCTCATTAAGAAATTTTATATCAACAATATCGGAATAAAAATCTGCTGCATATTTCATAGAAAATAGCACAAAACATAACAAAATTAACTTTTGTATCCTACTTCTGGGCTCAACTGTACTTGACATTCCCATCAGTAATGTAGCCATGTTGAAAGTGCTCCAAAAGCGATATAGTTTCATATGTATTTTGTTAACACAAAAAGTAAAAATCAATACAATCGACGCGATACTTATAAACGAAAACAAGTTATTAAAACTGCTTAATTTAGTACATAATATAATTGGCGCAACCGCGATTGTTCTTACGCATTGAGGGCGTACAAATAGAGCTGGATAAACAAGTAGAATATCGTATGTCACGTGTTTCATAGTTAATTCTACATCAATTTGATTATTTTTTAATGGTTCCGAACTTTTGGAGTTCACGAATACCAGCGTAAAATTGTATCTTTTCAATACAAACTTCAGCAAATAAAAGGAGCTCTGAAATACATGAGCTGTGTTTATCTTTCCACTTTCATGCAGCAGAAGTATTTTTGATTTTATGCTTTTAAACGGATAACCTTTAACATCATTTAGTTTGTCGGGAAAAATTGTAGAATTTTCACTGAAGTTCTGTTTGTAGTAGAGTGAAGTAAAAGGGTTGCCAAAGTGAATCTGTGGCTTTCCTTTATTCCGACCACGATCGATCTCGATTATAGTAAAATCTAAAAACTTACTATTCTTCCATACCAACCATATCAAAGAGCTAAAATTTATAGGTCTACTGTCATGAAAATATACAACTAAACACTTTGGTCGCTGATGAACATAATTTTGTAATTGCAATTCGCGTAAAAGATGCATTAATCTTAAGTATTTCTGACAATCATATATAATGACGTATGAAACGATATTACGTCGATAAAAAAAATTTGACTCCAAACTCATAGAATTTCTGTTTGTTGTGTTCGCAATCGTTACTGGATTGTATTGCGATATTAGTCGAACGACATCGATATGCTCGCGTTTAATTTTGGACTCTATTCGTAAAAATATTGCGGCTTTATAAAAAGAAGATAGAAAATCGTGAATTTTCGTTTGCAGTAGTTTCTTCCAAGCGTCATCTTTAAAATGCTTTACAGAATGATGTTTTGAAGCATTCAATAGGTATAACTGGAACAATACTAATATTATTCGTTTTAACATAGTTCTCAATCCACAACGATAGTTTTATGATAAAAATTAATCAAAATCAAAATTTGCGAAGCACTTTGTAATCAATACTCTTACTGTACTGCTCATTTTTATAACTATAATATATACACTTGCAGTATCATCTACACATTTATTATATTGCAAAAAAATTTATAAGTAAGAATGAAATAAACTGATCATTCAACCAGCATTGTTTCTGTCACTACTAAACGGCTCAGTGACGCTCAGTATTTAGAAAGAAAGTCCTGATTTGAATCGTTATTAGTCAATCGATAATATTTAATTTTTTCAAGTGTAGATAATTATAATTTATGTAGTGAACGATTTTTTAATTTTTACTTAATTAGAAATACCAGTCTATTTTGAAATTGTCAAGTAGTGTAAGAAAATTGTTCGTTGATGGGCTGGTGTAAAAAATGTAAGGTTTTAATATAGACTACAAAAAAATAAGATTAAATATGGCGGATCTATTGATGAAATTTTCCTTAATTGCAACCCAATATGTATGTGACTTTTTAAGTTCAAAGCTATTCAAAATTCAAAATTTTACCGATGATCATTATTCAAACACTTGATAGATCTTGCGTAATATATTCTGTTAGGCATATATGTCAACTAGTTTTATAGAGTAAGGAATCATTTTTTTGTGTTATCTCGCAAAAAAAAGTTTACAGGGACAAAGCATGCAATTAGTATAGTTGACGTAAGAAGCCTTATGACCATTCACTTTGTTATATTCAAGCAGTCAATGATAATCTTAGATTTTTAGCCGAGATACTGAATTTTATTCTTTTTACAAAAAATCAGTAAGCACCACTTTTCATAAAGATACTCTTTCCGTTTCTACCAAAAAAAAGGCATAACCACTCTAAAATCAAACTAAACTGTGAATTTTTTCAGATTTTCATACATCAACATTGAGAGCTTGCTCGAGGATTACCATCATAGAAGATCAAACAAATTATATCGTCTCAGGAGCGTTTGACGATACAAATATTTAAATAATAATAAAACCACCTGAATAATAATCGAACCATTATTTATGTCTCTACTAACGTCAATGTCATTCAACTGAAAAAAAAAAAAAAAAAAAAAAACTTTTTTTTAAACACACAAAAACATATGACTGATATAATGAATGAGTCAATTTCTCTAATGAAAGGTGATTATTTATTGATGAATACTATAGATATGCTTTTATAAAATGGTATATTATTCCATAGAAAATTTTTTTACAAAGACGGGATACTTGTAGATAAAATCGAAAGTACTCTCTCAAAAATTGTATTGAAAATAATTCTTGCTAGAGAATATTTTGATGTAAATTATCATACATATTTCTTTAGTTTTGTAAAACAAATAATCCTAATTTACGTAGTTATTCCTAAATTAATATTTCACTTTATATCATCAAAAAACATTTGGTACTTTTTTAAGTAACAGACTTTTGTTTTCTTAAAATTATTAAATTACACAATAAATTAATATTTAATCTTTCTTAAACAACCAGTAAAATTAAATAATAATTTTATACACTATATCCTTACATAACAAGAAGCTAGTTTTGAAAGAGTTGAAAATAAAGTTTATTAAGCATTGAAGTCGCTTCTACAAATTTCCTTCATTGGTGAACATTTTACCCATGAACTTAAACAAATTAAAGAACGCATTGTTTTAAATTTTTAAGATCTTCTATTCCTCATTATTAGTGAACCTTCAGAAATAATCGTTTCCCGGATACTTTGTAAAGATTTATTATTAGTAAGATTAAATCTAACAAAAATTTACAAATAATAACGTGAAACGAGCTTTGTAATGCATGAAATGGGTCGATTCGTGAATTAATGATGATTTGAAACATATTAATATAAAATAAATAAAAATTTCTCCAAAAATATTTTAAATCACTCATTTATTCGTCTATTTATTCATTTATTTATTTATTTACTTGTCTTGTTTTTGCTCCTGATGCGATTTACTCATTCATTTTTGGTTTACACAAGAATATTGTCAAGATCAATATTCTCGAAAGCTTTATCTTGGTATTGTCCTGAAATTTTGAATTGCATCTTGTCTGGACTCTTGTCTCGAAGATCAAGACAAGGCAAGACAATATCGAGAGTAATCTTGTGATCTCGTAAAGCTTTATACGGGCTCGTGTCTCATTCAGAGATTTCCACTTTTAACGACCCTGGAAACAACATACGGCTTTTTCATTTTTTTGCGCAATATTATCTTAAATGTCATCAACGTAGGTAACATTTGTATGCATTTTAGGAAGCAAAAAAAATGTCTTCCAAGACTTGGATGCTGTTTAAGTGGTGGCCCCAGAATCGGTCAAATATATAATTACTGCGGGAAATTCTCTCGCAAGTTCATGTGATTAAATTAAGGCGCTCCAATTCGAACGTTTTATATCCTACGGAGGTCGAGTATGTTGCAAGAATTTTATCAAAGTTTTATATTACGACTAGCCAGTGCTACCGCGAAGTTTGTTATCCCAAAATAGAAACTAAGAGCCAGTAACGATACCCATCACATATTGTTACTGCAGAACAATTTTTTTAAGGGCAGATAGAACAGGGCCCAAAAAAATCTCACTTTTTTTGGTCACAAGCACTATAAAAAAATAATGACGCAAGTACACAAAGTGGTAATTGGAGCATGACTTTATTTGCAAAACAACACTAATGCCGATATTTCAACGTCCTGCTGACGTCATCCTCAGGGCAACTAATAATGCAAGTGTTAGGATAACACTTGACATTGCAAACGGAGCAAAAACTATTAATGCATAATGATCAATATGAAGAAATTGTTATTTAATAAAAATTACTTTCACAAGGAACGTAGTCAGATACATAAGTGAAAGTCCATATAAAGTCCATTGATTTTTGACTATGGAGCAAGTGTTTGGATGTTTTACCTTTTACATTACTATAAAAAAATATTAGAAATATTTAAAATCCTTATTAAGTCTTTGTCCATTTCAGCCTTTAAAATATGCCGATTTTTGTAAAATGATCCATACGTATAACCAATTTATAATTCTTGGTTTTTTGCTGACATTTTTAATTGTAGAAATTTTAGGTATCCATCTACAATGGTACTTTTTATTTTTACCAAAGTCAAAACATAACTGTTATTGAGTCGTTTATTTTTGTCGGATACTTATAAAATTGTGAATCGATATTATGAGGTCAGACTGAGGGTCGTGAGGTATATAGTATCCACTGTGTACATTTATGTATGTGGGCGCGTTCGAATTATATCGTTCGTTACTTAAATCGTTCGTTCGTTAAGGGTAATTACAAACTATTTGTGTCTATCACTGTGCGATTAAGCTATTTTTTTACAAAAGCATATTATTTTTATGTTACATCAAATTCATATTGCTATAAACAATTTAAATGTTCAAATCGATTTTTAACAATTGCCCTTACCTCGCAGCGAATGTTTAGTACAACCATCGTGTTCCACGTCAAGTTTTACATCAAATTTGTTATTTTTATTGATAGAGAAATAATTACTACTAATAAAAAAAAAATTAATTTATCTCTAGCGCTGCATGATATATCAGCGCGTGGGTTCTATTGCATGCCTTATTTCCGTGCCTCGTATCGTTTTTTCCGTAATAAAAAATTATTATATGATTATTGCAAAAATTATTCTATTATTATTAGCAAAAAAAATTCTAATATTAGAAATAGCTAAGTATTCAAACGTAAAAATAAAAATATTTCTGAGTGTCAAAAATCATATATTTTGAATATATTGTGATTGAAATAAAATGTTCAATATACACGTTTCGAAAAGCATAGTAAAAGCATTATAATGAAATTATAATTAATTGTAAATAGAACTGTTTCAACTTGGATTAGTTTATTAATTTTCAATACAAAAATTGTAAATTTGTAGTATTGCTCCCTCATAGAGGAAGCTTTGTATCGGTAAAAATAAAAGTTTTTTTAAAAATATATCAGAAATGTTTTTTGCAGTCTTTGGAATGAAAATACATAATTTTTAGAACCTTCTTCATGTATGTATGCGTGATTGTGTGTGTGTGCATGCGTGTGCGCGTGTGTAGGCATGTAATCAGTCATATATTAAAAGCCCTTCAACCGATTTTAAGGATCCAGGGCTTAAAATGTTTGGTTTTACATCTTTATGGGGGCTCGGAAAAAAAAAATTCAAGTTTCTTACCTAAATAATGTTGTGTCACAGACGTGGCCTTGTATACCGTATTCCGCAGTTGTTATGACAATTTTTTTTTTTCTAAAAGCGATTTTTTGCTCTTTTAGTAGTAAAATTTTTTTATCTTTATTTCCTTAACAATTACATCTTGCAAAGTATTAAAATTCCTTTATATTTTATTTTGAATCATCTTTCTGCGTTATGTCATTTATTTTTCATGCAAGAAATTCTAAAATTTTGATGAAAAACCAGTCATATTCTGGGAACTTATCGATGGATTTTAATCATACAGAATTTTAACTGTTTTTTTTTATCATCATAGTGGCAAGGAAAAAACAAATTATAGTTTTATCACTTATTAAAGTTGTTTTTATGATTTTTATGGTGAAAAAACGGTTTTTGGCTATTTTTCAGGTAAAATTTTTAATTAAGTTTCCTGTATATTTCTATATTATATAGAATTAAAATATCGATATTCTGCATTATAAATCATTTTACTAGTTAAAAAACACTAAGATTTTTGGTAAATATCAATATCTATTATTATTATAAAGTAACGACGATGCATTAATGTGTTGTAAACGAGATTAATTAGCAGCTTTAATACATGAGGCTATGCATAATTATTTCACACCAATATTCATTTAAATTAATCTGGGCTCTGAAATTGTTGTTGTGTAGAGTCGGGCCCAAAAGTTTCCAGTTGGATCTCTTAATTATAACTTTGAAAAATCATAAAAATTTCCAAATACCGAATTTTGGAAAATATTACTTGCACACAGTTATTTGTACCTCAACATTTATGAAGTAAGTATGTGCTCCTTGAAATTTTCGTGAAATCATCCACGTATACAAGTACGTATATTATACATGTAAGTACCCTTCCTACATATAAGTACATGCACACAAAAATGTACATAACAGCTAGAGTTAGTGTTTTCGCGGCTCTTTTTCATCAGTAATTATTGAACTGCCACGGTTTAAGTGAATTTTCCCGGATAAAGTAAGTACAAAAAGTACTTAGTGATCAAGCTTTGAAAATTAAAATCGCTGAGGAACATTGAAAACTGAGGAAAAGTAAATTGTTGAAAATATAAACAGACTTAACCTCGTTTAAAAGATTTACTTTTTTACTCTCCACATATACCCCCTTGCATTGGCTAAAAAAACTACCCGAACAGCAATAAAGTGTCGGAAAGGGTAAATAAGGGTATATCTCAGTGAAGTGAAGTGAAGTGTCGACAAACCCTCCAAGTAGTGCAGCAACGCAAACGTCGTATCCCGCAAGGTGGACCTAGGACGCGATGTCGGAAGCGTTAGGTGCTGGTGTGTTTACAAATGTCATCCGCACTGGCGGCAGTACAGACCTGCTGCAACAGGCCCTCCAGCAGATCGTGAACGACGAGGATGAGCAAAGTCAGCTCCAACAGCCGGACAATAGTTTCATGGCTTTTCTGCAGAACGATAACGCGGGCAGCGACGTGCCCCAGGTGATACAACTGACCACCGAGCAGGCCGCTGCTCTGGGTATAAATGTCAACAAGCTGGAGAACAGTGTGACGATAGAACAGGGGAGTGACGATTGTGGGGCCGAGTACGTGGTCCAGGAGTGCAGGAGCGAGGAAGGACAGCAGCACCAGACACAGCTCAGTCACGAGGAGACGCAGAGGATAATCAACGAGCTAATGCAGAGTGGACTGCTCAAGAGGAAGGACGAGCTGGTCCAGGAGGTCGCGTTGGAGGACTGGGGTGTGCAGCAGCAGCAGCAGCAGCAACAACAACAGAGGTACGGAATGGTTCTGTTCGTTGTATTGTTACATTCAAATTGTAGAGCAGAACGTGTAATTTTGAGTTTGTTATTCGTACTTGAATTAACTTGACTCAACAGCAACAACAAAAGTGTGAAGTTGTTTTATTCGATGTACATTTAAGATTCTGTTGATTGTAATATTTTACTTTTAATTCCTCAAGTTACGTTATAAAACTTTGGATTTAAAACAAGTAATTTTTTTGTAGTTTAAGAGTTTGGATATATTTTTACATTCTTTAACTTGCATCTTACAGAATTTTATACAAAAACTTTTATTTTATAAAATTACATCATATGCTCACTGTCTGAATAGAGTGATGAAATTTCTTATTATTCTTTGAATGCATGAGAGCAATAAATCATAAGAATGAAAACAAAATACAACTTCTTATTCACATTATCTATTAGTGCTTTCATTTTTCTTATTAAATTTTTTTTTTTTTTCCTCTAATTACTTGTAGTATTTTAATTGATTTTTAGTGATTCATACAACCAGTTGCTCAAATATTGGATACTTAACTTATTTTTATTCAAAAAGTTTTATTTGTTTTAGATTTTTTTTTGGAATAGTTTTTCTTATAGCAAGTGTGAAAAAGGCTATTTTCAATTTAGTGATTGACAAGGTTATCGTCGGCACTTTCATTTTTGCAATGTGATCAAAGATCAAACGCGTAGTTTTTATCCACCCGTAATTTGCACACGTCACCTGATGCTTTGAGTACTGACGATTCATGCCCTTGTGCACTTTGATGTACATACAATGTCTCTGTAATTTTTTGTTCATAAGAAAAAGAAAAAAAAATACGTGTCCGATATTTTTTTATATCCTACTTGATGGACCAAATAGAATTTTTCATGCAAGATCCCAGTAACTACTCGTGTTGTGGTGCGTGAATTACTTCGATCCTATCTCAATTTTTACAATTAATTGTAGTATTATGAGTCATGGTGGCTTTGGGCGGGACAGTCCCGTTTTTCAGCTATCCGTCCTGCTGTCCCCCACAATAGCAAAAATGAGCAAAAATGTCCAAAATGTCCCGCTTTTGCTCACAGATGCTCCAAGCACCATCCCCTGCTAGTTAATAGATAAGCAAGTGGAAAGTAATATTCCTATTGATAACCTTTTTTTTTTTCCACGTGTCCCACTTTCACGGAAATAAAAAATGGTCATATTAATTATGACCCCATGTATCAACAAAAGTTATTACTTTTTAAATATTTTAATTTTGTACAATTGATTGATTCATAAAATTCAACGTGCAGCCTGCGCTGTACAACAATTATTCATATAATTATTGTATGGGTTTCTGCATATTATGAGTTTGTAGTCAGTCCCTCAACAATTTTTCTCCAAAATAACTTTTTAGGTACAAATGCTCCGCATTAGTTTCTCTGGAGCAAAGAGAGTTACTCCTCATAAATTGAGTGGTTTTAAGAGAAAAATATTGCTTTATGCTATAACTTAACAATTTAACGTTACACACAAAGTATTCTAGAAAAAAGTCTTGGATCTCTCTAAACAACAACTTTTTATCATTGTACATTTTTATTAAAAAAATAAACAATAAATAATTCTGTTGAAGATACTACTTAAAATACAATGAAATATTTTGTCCTGCATAAAAGAAAAATGGCATAAAAACAGCAAAAAAAAATCGTTTTTACTTTTTCAGGACGGAATACACCTTTTGCATACGTCTCTTACTTGCAAAAGCCTGGTCTTTTTTATAAATTTAGCCACTTTTTTAAAAACTGGCTACTGTTAAGATTTTCCAACCGTTTCTAAATCTTGAAGATTTTATTTTTCGATTGAATATTTCATACAATTGGGAATAAATTCATAAAATTTTTTGCATAAGTGTGGTAATGAAAATTTTCAAAAATCGACCCAAAAAAATCGAAGCATTGACTGGAATGGTTTTGCTTGGCAATAGAAATCCGAAAATTGTACAAAATGATTGTATCAAAAATATGTCAATGAAATCTTGACTGATTCTTTGCATCAATCACTGAATGTCACTAAATGAAAAATTCTCTGCAAAATTTGTCTCAAACTTTTTTTTTTCCTTAGAACCCTCCTAGTATGAAAGCAATCTGTTTCGTTGAAATATTCACATGTTTTCTTTCACCGATGTAATTTCAGCTCCGTACATAAAACAAAATACACTATTTCAGCAGCCACAACGAACACAACGAACAAAATTCGCGCGAATCGAATCTAGCTATGGAGTCCATCACAATAGGAGACAGCTCTGACCACCAAACGAACCAAATAGAGGAAGAAACGAGCAACTTCCTTCATATACAAGCAAATCGCCCAGACGAACTCGTGCAAAAGCAAAGCATCCCAAAGAGCATCGAATTGCCGCGCAATGAAATTACACCACAAAACACATTACAGTTTAGCGTAGCTCCGAGCAACAACCAAGTGCAGTACAGCGTGTCGGAGTCACAGGCTCGCATACTCCAGAGGTTCCCCATGATCCTGCCGTCGTCCCAGTTCATCATCAAGCCAGCCCAAACAGTCCTCACGCCCGTGAAGAACATCAGGATCCTGCCCAGCCCGACCAAAACGAGCACCGTACAGACTTCGAAGAACTCCTTGCTCCTGCCAAAAACTGCCCTCTTAAGCACCATGTCGCCGCAGCTGATCAAGACTGTGCCCGTTGGAACGCAGTTCATCAGTGCAGCTAATAACATATCGACGCAGCTAATCACTGCTTCACAATTATTCTCCAAAGCTAACAGCAGTGGCTGCAGTATTATTAGTAGTAGTAGTAGTGGTAGTAACCGGTTAGTCAGCGATTCTTTAGTTACGAGCAGTGTCAGCAGTGTACCTTCAGTAACGCAACGTTTGGTAAGTTGACAAACAACTACAATAATAATTGTCATAACAGTTGAAATTACCTATGCGTACATTGCAGATCCGCCGGACGTCGGTCCAGAGGCCTGCAAAGACGCAAGCCCACCAGCAGCGATCGGCGAGTCAGCAGCAGTACTTCACACCCATCCTCAAGACCAACAATCTCGCATCCAACGCCATCGCCGTCGTTAGGAACACCTCCCTCCTCAACAGCTACGGTACGAAGCAGAGCCCCAGCAGCGGCGGTGCATCGGTGCTGAAATCCATCAATCCATCGATGCTGAAAACGAGCCTGCTGAGGAATCCCGTGGCGATATCGCTGCCTGTGTCGAAAACCGGCAGCACGCCAATGATAATAACTACGCCGGTGATGAAGAGCAGCGAACACCTCAAGTCCTCCGCCAAGTCGATGAGCCCGTCTGTCCTGAGGACGCAGATGTCGAGCACGCCGGTGTCGATCCTGAAACCCCAGGCCAAGGTTGCGAACAACAACAACAACGGTCTGATCAGGCAGAATCTGACGAGCCTCCTGGCGCACAAGAGCCAGCTGTCGAAACCCCTAGAGCTCAACAACGGGCTGAAGCCTCTGGTCACGGCCAAGTTGAAGCAGAGCGTCAACACGCTCATGAAGAGCATCAAGGAGAAGCCGATCGCGCAGAAGCTGGTGACCGTCAAGCAGGACACGGTGCAGGGCGTGGCTGGCAAGTCGCTGGGCTCGAGCGAGAATCCGATTCAGATCGTGCAGCAGGGTGATACGTTTCACAGGTGGGTGGTTTCGTCCGGATCCAATGTAGGGGTATTTACATCATGCGGGCATTGAATTATTTTCTTTTTTTAACGACCTTCGATCGAGCTATTTTTGTCACATTTCTTGTACGAGTGCTACGTTGGATGGTTGTATGGTCAATAAATCGAAGAGACGAATATTAGTTTAAGCACACCCAAATAATCGTGGTCCATTATCAGATTGTTCGATATCAGATTTGTAATTCAAAAATTCCGATCGTTTCAAATTTCCGGGCAACAAAACAAACAAATAACCAGTAGGTTTCACGCATTGCAGCGTTAATCGCTTGACGCAAGCCCAGCTGAAATCTATAGCCCAAGTCCTGCAGCAGAGGAACCAAAATTCGCCGAATCCCAAGGAGAAAATTCTGTACAGGTAAGAACCATACGGGAGATTGAAAATTAATCTGCGCTCAAAAAAAAAATGCCCCACGTGCGTAGGCTCAGCTTCAACGACGAGCTGGACTTGAGGATGATGCAAAAGGCGAGCTCGAGCAAGAACGGCAAGCGCGGCCGGCCCAAGAAGGGCGCCGCCAAGCCGCCCGTTCTGCCCAGCAAACCTGCAGCCACTGAGGAGGAGCAGGACGAGTCCAAGGTACTTAAAATTCTCCCCACGTTCCTAGCAAAGTCATCGACTGTCAGTACGAGACAGATTCTTGTAGACTAAGGTCCAGGACTGATGGAGACCTTTGGCGCAAAAACTATTTTTCATCAATTTTGTATTTCGTCCAACAATCGCACGATTAATATCAATGAGTCATCTGTCCCTTGCTACCAGCCTATCAACCCCATCTATTCTCGCTCTCAGGACGACCGCAACAAGATCGTCGCGCGCACTCGGTCGGGCCGACTGTCGCGGCCACCTCGGCACATGGTGCGCGACTACAAGCACCTGAACCACGTCGATCTCGCCCAGCCCGACCTCGACGACTCGGACGGCGGCTACAGCGACTGCGCCGCGAGCGGCCGCAAGTCCTCGTCGCAGGACGACGAGAGGACGGAGCTGCTGGCCGGACTGGAGGGGCCCAGGCGGAGGATCCCCGACGACTCCAAGTGCCCCACGTGCCACAAGACCTATCTCGGGAGGGCGAGGATGGCCAAGCACTTCGAGGCGTATCCCGACCACGGCAGCGTGGACCAGCTGCCCCCGGCCTCCGGCGAGGCTGAGTTGAAGCAGGTATGTTTATTGATTTGCGAATGGAACGGGGAACGAGCGCGAAACGAATCATTAGGTCACAGAAGAGTCATCAAGATGTGTGCATGTTTATTGTTGTATTTATTACAGCCAGTAGGATAATAACTATCCTTGAACCCCTATTTTCCGATCATTTTCTTATTTCACGGAAAACTACGCGTCGGCTTTTTTTTTCCAAGTTTACTCGCACGTTTTTTACTGTTGAAATATTATAGTTGAAGCTCAAACTACATTTTTCACGCGGATCAACGCGTGTGGTTTTGGGTGAAAAAGTGTTAAAAAGTCGATCAGAAACGGCGTCTCGTCGACCGATCGCTCGTTAATTCACGACGCGTTCCAGCAGGCGATTTCCCAGGACTCGCTGAAGCGCAAGGGAAAGAAGCGGGGCCCGTGGGCTTACGTCACGCCCGAGGCCAAGTCCGAGCGCCGGCAGCTCAAGCTCCGCGAGGCCATGTCCGCCTGCGAGGGCCCCGAGATAGCCAAGATCGCCGCCAAACCGGTCGCCAGTTCCCTGTCCCTCTTCGACCTGCTCCTGCTCAAGTCCGGGAACAACGTGCGCGCCTTCCTCTCGGAGATCAAGGAGCTCGTCGAGCGCGCGCGCGAGAAGGCGAGCACCGTGCTCGCGGCCGCCGCCGGCAACGAGGAGGAGGACGACGAGGTGGTCGAACTGAACGAGGAGCTGCTGTGCGACGTCCTGGGACTGAGCTCGGGCTTCTACAGGGTCAGCGAGCCCCTGGGCGCCGAGGAGAAGGGCGAAGCGAGCCCGAGCTTCGGGAGGGACGGTGGTGCCGAGCCGCCGATGAAAGTGCAGAGGACCGACGATCATTTCGACGAGGGTGAGTATATCTGTGTTTTGCATCGCGCGACGCTTTGAGCCGGTGATGTGCGAGCGCTTCGCTTTTTTTTTTTTTTTTTTCTTTTTTTCTTTTGCTTTTTTTTTCTCCTCTTCTTTTGTCTCTTCTCCCTCTTCTCCCGCCCCCTGCTCCTCTCGGAGAGCTCCGATCTGAGCGTCTGCGACCTGTTCAACGAGCGGAGGAGCGATTCCCAGACGAGACCCAGCTGCCCGGAGGTCCTCAGCGCCCTCACGCTCGTACCCCTTAACGCCCGCACGAGTCCCAGTGACGAGGTCACGTCCATAGCGAGCGACAGCCCGAACGTCCCGAGCTCGGGCGTGGGGATCAACACGACGGACACACCCGGGTTCCAGAAGCTCAGTATCAACGCCGAGACGAGGGCGAACCTCAGCTTCGTGAAGGAGGGAGCGTTCACGAAACTGGGCGATACGCTGGAGCCCGCCCGCAGCGACGTCTTCGCCAAGTTCAGCGGCAACTTCAGTCAGTCCAAGATGGAGGGCATGCAGAGGACTTTCATCAAGTTGGAGCCGACGGAGGAGGGGTTCATCAAGTTGGGTAAGTCGGCACGTCTCGTTTTAATCATTCCGTGACGATTCGAGGGTTAGTCAGAGGAGAAATCCACGGATTGTTCGACAGAGAACGGAATGATTGGCGGGTTCCACGAGGGAATGGAGGACTTTGGGAAAATCCAGAGCAACGGCTTTCACTACGTGTCGAGCGGCATGCCGGACAGCTTCAGCGGCAAGGGCTTCCGCAAACTAGTTCCCAAAGCTATGCCGGCGAACGCGGCCTCGATTCTCAAGCAGGAGAACCTCGAGATCATGGACAGCGGCAGCAACCACGGGGTCAGCGAGAACTCCATCCAGATAACGACGAGCAGCAACAGTAACAGCAGTATATCCGACGCTACGAACATCTTCGAGTCGAGCGATAATCTGGACATGGCCAAGATGTCGAACTACGATCACATGGCGCACATGGACATTCTCAGCGAGAGCGGAGCCATCGACAAGAATCTCATGATAGACGAGAAGCTCGTCGAGCACCTGCAGCTCGTCAACAGTTCGAACATCAGCATCGTCGACGAGCTCGTCTCCGAGAGGCTGAAGAGCATCATGCCCGACGGCATAATGATGGAAAGTAATTTGATGGACTTTGACCAACTGAATGAAGAATTCAACAGGAATACCAGGAGTTGATGAAAGATGCTGTGACTTTTATGTATTTTGTTTGTGCGAGTTAAAGTGTTGTGGAAGAAAGTTTATTGTTTTTCTTCGGGACATTCGAGGTTAGTAGATTCATATTTTAATTGAGTAAATAGTCAGCTTTGAGATCGCGTGGGATTGTATGAAAACAGTATTATGCTTTGAGTCAATTTAACCTAGGGACTCTGAGCAAACGTGAAATAGTCTTCTTTTATTTTATTCAAATTTTGATTGAATTACCTTTCGACTTTTTTATATCACCCAACTTTTTATACAATATTAAATATCCAGAGCATATATAATTTGATTTCATGGTTTGATTGCAACCGTGGAAAATCAGGATTTCAACCTTTTAATCTCTACACCAACACTTTTTATTGGAATACTAAAGTTTTATTTTAATTATGATGAAAAATAAATTTTGTCTTCTATTAAGTGATGCACTTAGAAATGTACAATTTAAAGAATATTCGGTATTTCATTACAAAATGGTACAAGTGTAAAACAAACTTTTATTTAATATTATTAAATATAGCATTCAATAATATTTAACTTATCAAGTGTATGAGCCTAAGTGACTGAAAAATGTGTGAACCCAAAGCTCAAAGGTTCGTAATATATATTTTTAATATAAATTAGTAGCTGAAACATACATCTTATGTTAACATGTACAGTTGTCACTTTCTTGTACAAAAGATTTATGCATGATGAATAATACAAATTCAAAATATTTGAGTAAGTTTGGTAACCTAAACAACTCTTTTGAGAGAAATATATTCTAGTCTGCATTAAACAAATTTTTAATGCTGAAAGAAACTCCTTTTTTTAATATACTGACAAAAAAGTAGCATTTTTGTCTTGAAAAAAAGTGCAAGACAAGAGTGTATTCGCTACTGTTGTAAATAAGTAGTTCGTGCACATTCAGTAGACTGTAATGGTAAACATGTGAGGCAAGCATAATTATCAATTATGCACAATAATCAGGACTTATAAATTTTGTGGCAATGTCAGAGGAAAGATTTGTAAATGATAATTTATTGATACCATAGT
The DNA here is from genome assembly GCA_030522625.1 of Copidosoma aretas. Lineage (NCBI taxonomy): Eukaryota > Metazoa > Arthropoda > Insecta > Hymenoptera > Encyrtidae > Copidosoma > Copidosoma aretas. The sequence continues at coordinate 17,628 of JAPYYV010020901.1, forward strand.
GTTCTATATTATATATGATATGAAAATGAGAGGATAGCCCTCTTTTAAAATGATTATTTTGTTTGAATTCCAATCTTTTAAAGAAGCAATTGATATTGTGAGCATACAATAAATAATAAACGCGATTTGAAAAAAAAATTAAAAAACAATTCTATCAAGTACATTTTTAATGAATGTAATGCACAAATTAAAAAGTAAACGTTATTGCGCATTATAAAAGTGTTTGAAAAGGTTGAAAATTAATGACAAGGAGTACGAATTTAATAAATATTTTTAGATTACTGCGAATGAGATGATGAATCAGTTTATCAAAAAGCATTTTTCGCAGAAAATCCTTTGATTCTTCCACTTTTTACTGATGATCTCATTTAAAAATGTAATGTATATTTTTGGCAAACTTTGTCAAATTTTGGAATAGAAAAATAAAAAATACTAAAAATCATAATAAAAATTATTCATTCATCTGAAATCGTATTTACAAAATATCTAATTTTTTTAACTGTACAAAACAATAAGGCTGCCCAAAAATACCTTATCTCAACTTAGTTTCAATAAGCATCGCCTCTAAATGAACATTCAAGTTATCAGGCAGTTGTGTTTGGTGAACCCAGGCTGCAAGATTCAACATTTTCATAGCATCTCTGTGATCATGTGCTACATTTTCTAATATTATTCGTTTTACTTTAGCCTCATTTTTGTACGATTCGTAGATCATATCAGCTGTAGCAGCTAATAAGTTTGAAAATAAAAATGAAAAAAATTAAATAAAATCACAGTATACTACATAGTATCCATACGTACCGAATTTTTCAACAGGCCACGTTGAAAACAAATTATCGTTACTCTTGTGCAACTTGGAAATTGACTTCATCTGATTGACAATTTGTCTGAGAAACGCAACGATGTTATCCTGCAACGATCATAATATTAAGTAGAGAAAGACGTATAAATATATTTGACAACTTACAAACTCATCGCAAACTTTAGTCAAACTTTCACAAGGTTCTTTCAGCTCTTCTGGGTAACTCTTGTCAGTTTTTAAACTAGCGATTGTTTTCAGATGAGACAAGCCATTCAAGTAACGTGTGTTCCACTGTTGAATATTGGAATGTAAGACAGCCACCAAGTCTCGTACTACTCTTGGATTGCCCGTTAGATTTCTTTTATTGATGAGTTTCGTCGTAGGAGATACTGCAAGAACATTTACTTTTCATTGATGTTACAAAAGTGTAGTAAGACGTTGAGTGATAAGCGAATCGGATACCACAACACCAAAACTAAACATTTTTTTTTTCCCTGATAAAATGAGTCCTACTAATATAGAAACTACTAAGTATTTCAAAAGACAAGCAGGCAGTAATACGGTATTCACTCGACGGTATCGAGTAGATTTACTTATTTATTTTTCTTACTCGCAACTGGAGAGAATTGCAACGACTTGTTCGGCGAGACAGCCATCTCGTAGACAACTCTTTTCTTGCAAAATCGTAAATAAATACAAAAGCTTCGATTAGTTATGTATTCTCTCCTTTTAAAATAACAGTAAAACTAAGGTTAGGAAGACAGTAGCAAAAAAAAATACAAATCAAAACATTGCCGGAGCACATTTGCCTTTTAAAATTAGTTCGGAAATCGGCCTGTAGGCTGCGCTGATCGCAACTACTCCGAAATTTTCAAGTTGTCAAACAGGTCGAACCGAGTCGAACTGTCAAAAAAAATAAAAAAAATGTGCCCGCAAGTATCGGAAATTAATGTGAAAAAATAATAACAAAGGAACAACCATCATTTCGAAAAATTGAGTGAATTCTTCAGATTAAGATTCAATTTGCGACTTTGCACTCTATAACAGTCAAGCGATTCTTGGATTATCAATCGATAATAATAATAATTACAATCAAAATTGATAAGTTTATCTTTATATCCTCGCCCTGGTATTAGCTGATGTTTTGTCGATTTACGATTGTTGAACAATTCAAGAAAGCGAACGAAAATAGATGTCACCGAGAATAATACTTATACACTTGATGGTTCCTAATAAACTCTAATTGTAAGCCTATTATCACAAACACGAAAGAAGCAACGGAAACGACCGGTTTGTCTTGGCTCTTTTTTTTCTTTTTCTTTTTTTTTAGTACCCTCGTATGTTTTTGTTTCCACCCAATCACATCTTGATTAGCAACTTCTTCAGCGCGAAATCGTTACACCGCAAGAGAGTAATCACGAGCGGGGAGAAACCGTTTGGACTTCCGCGCGTGAAAAAATCTTCTCTTCGCTGCTTTTTAGCGTGTGTTGCGGCTCGATTAGAGCTGTCGTGATTTTTTTTTTCCCCCTCGGGAATGGACGAGTCGACGAGTTGGCCGCAAATTAAGTAAGCGCGCGCGCTGTTCCTTTGTCGGTCGCTGTACTTGTCGGACGCGTCTTTTTTACGCGTGAATGTGGGCGTGTAAGTATACGGGTTTCAAAAGACTTTGAAGTTAATTTGGCTGTACGCGTGTATAACGTACACGCGGCTTGCGGTTCACGAGACGAGACGGAAGGTTCTTGTGAAGTTTGGCGATGATCAACACTTCTGATGAAGATTCGGTTCGGTGTATTATCGTTTGTATACTGTCTGACGACGATTGCAGTAATTAGAAAAAAATACATGTATGAAAATTAAAAAACACAAGGTACATACCACGCTCGATCGTGCAAGTGTACGTACAAAAAACCCAAGATCTTCATTTCTAAATGACGTGATGTATATGCCACATCTATCGGTGGAATATGATTAATAAATAAAGATGACAGCGAGAAAAGTGAAGTCCGTCAAGTGTAGCTGTGTATTTATTTAGCTCAGGAAAAATGTAGAGCAGTGTGTAGTATAGTTATGCATTCATGCACTTTTGTCCACGCTATAATTATAACTTATAGGTACACACACGTACGCAGAAAATCGCTCATTGTTTCCCTTTGTACTGTTATTATTATATGTTTTGCCTCCCAAAAAAAAGATAATATTTACCCAATTTACTGACGGAAAAACAAAAAATGTATACCTACTCTTCGATTTAATTACGATTAATCACATCAATTTTGATTTTATTCGACGAAAAGCAGTCTGTTTGGATTTTTGTGAGCAGGCGCAATTTATTATATTGATGAAACGTCTAACTTTACAAACACATCGCACTTTTACTTAGCAAGTCAATTTTATTAATTGTTTAAAAAAGTTTGCGTGCTCTTCGCCGGAAAAGTTTAAACAGTCCTGTATTAACTTTTGTACATGTCTCAGGAAATAGTTCATATTATTACGCTCAAAATATCACATGATGGATCGAAAAAATGCTAATCACCATAAAATCCCGATAGGGCACGCTTTTTCATCTCTTTTTTAGGCTGATCACAAGGAAAACGCGAACGATAAAAAAAAAAAAAAATACTAAAGCCAAGAACATAATATATTTACTGGAATAGTTTGAAACGAATATTTCCTTGATACTCCAGTAGATGTATATTTTCTTGGATTCATTTTTTTCAATGCACAACGAAGCATGAAAAAATGATTTTCAATTAGATTTCAAAATTAAAACCTCCAAAAAAAAAAACAAAAATCAAATCGAACACGAGTTCATTTTCGAACCTTACTGCCTGCACGCGACGGAAGATTTCTTTCGTCGAATCGCTCGTGTATACAAACACCCTGCGAAGGTCCTCGAACAAACGTGCATGTATAATATATAGAGAGGGACGGGAAGGAGGGCATACGCCATAGAGAGTGGGTCTATAGTCTGGCCGCAGGCGTCGGGCCGCGAACAAAGTCGTCCTTACAGCCCGACCGGCTTTTAATTCTCACTCGTCCTTACTCCTTACGCGCATCCACTGTACCGTACGCACAGTACGCGCGCGCGTTTCGAGCGATGGTTTGACAAACAAAGAAATACACTCTTCGATCGACGTTTGACACGTTTTCCTCGACTTTTCGGGGCCAAGGGGTACGTTCGAACACGAGAATACAGCGCGATCATGGAAAGCGGATGAGGTCCATAACTCACACAGGTATATAATATACGCATCGCAAGAACGCATGGGTGGTAGAAGCTCAATGGGAATCGACGGAGCGAAAGATGCGCGCGGCGCGATAAGCTGGGCCGGTATACCGTTAGCGTTACGCTTCGAGCCTCTCGTTTGCCCGCTGGGCCAAGTGTGTACCGATGTACAAGCGTATGCTTGGTACTTTCCTGCCGACAAGCGTGCGTGGTTTTCAAAATACACGTGGCACATTCGAGTTTTTTTCCTCCGGGTCTGGTTTCTCGGATTAATATTTTCAGGCACGCGTGCCGATCGTCGGTATTTCGAGGGAACGGGAGGGAATCCCGTCCGTTCGGCGGTCCGATGAAAAATTGTCGTCCCCAAACCGGTTTGTTTTTCGAACCGCGCGCCATATTCCGGGATCCACGGAAAACCGCTGACACATTGTTGCACGCGCACCATTCGACCGCGCTCATGCTATTTCGCGCGCATTAAAAGTGAGCGCGACGCGGCGATGAGATAACGCTGCACGACAGCCTCGCCCGGCGCGATCGACCGATGTATCGTTGAAAAAAGATCGGATTTTCTCTTGTTCATTCGATTCTTGTGTCGCTCGAGTGCGAATGTCCCGGAGAAAATCAAAATTAAGACCCTCTCGTCCGCTTACTGTGACCGGGAACGCGTTGTATGCCATTAGCGGGTCGTTTCACGTTCGCGCGCGCAGTGGGATCGCGCTTGAAAAGCATCGAAAAATCGGTTACGGTAACAACCGTGTTTTTTTATCTTTACGATGTTGGTCGTGAAAGTCCCGAATAAAGATCAGCAGTAACATTGCACTCGCACTATTGCGCGCTTGTACATTATTTACAGTCGTACGCGTACATCTACCTGCGCACAGAGGGACACGCTCGAATTCGGGTTTGCGAAAAGTCGAGCGCTCGACCCCCGTATCAAACGTCTGATCTTCCTCCGAGTGCGCTGAAAAAAAAAAAACCTCCTCCGCGCCGATGACTTTGGGGTAATGGAGCATGAGAAAAAAACACGTCGCACCGTCGGTCCCGCTGTTTTCCAAAACGCGCCGACGACGCCTCGAGCCCGTCCTCGTTTTTCCACCCCCCGCTCCCAGCTTCGTCCCGCGCGATTGAAAAAAAACCAAAAAGCTTCCCCGGAAAAGTCTTTGCTCGTCGCGGCGGTGAAATTTCAACAGCGCGGCCG
>JAPYYV010020912.1:0-14007 GCA_030522625.1 Copidosoma aretas
CCGCCCCGTTTTTTTTTTTCCCCGCCCCGAAATCCAACGTGATCTAGTAGCAGGTAATAGTCATGCGGCGCACACGGTGTAACGTGTGCAGCCCGACTCGAATTCGAGCGAACGGGTAGAAAATAAAGGATCGCGGGGAAACCCGCGTCGCCACCGCGAAAAGCTGCAGGGAGCGCAGGGCCGAGGCTCCGGCAGTCGTAAAACTCGCGATCCGACGACCCTCAAATTTCTCTTTTGCGCTTTTTTTCTCCTTTCGATCCACGTGTCGGCGCGGTGCTCCGTTTTTTTTTTTTTTCTCCTTCCTTTCTTTTGGTGGACTCGGGCGGAATGAAAAAAGTTTCGAGAGGCGGTCTCCCGCAAAGTTTTTGTCTCGCCGCGGATCGGAGTATAATCTCGTGAACTCGTTCGAAAACATTGGCCCGTTATTCGTTGGCTGATTTTGTCTGTTCGCTCGATGACGAGGTTCGAGAGATTTTTTTTCTTTTTTTCTTTTTCAAAATACCGCTCGAACGAATTTCGCAGTCGATGATCGTCGAGGGGCCGAGCATGTATTTAAACTCTGTTTGTTCATTGGATAAATATCGCTCGGAAGTTGCGGTGCCGAGGGGTAGAGTTAAGGGCGTTTCAAACGTGTACGTGTAACCTTAGTATCTGGAGGCGAGAGCGCGCGGTCGGAGGCTCGTTTTGATGATGAGTTCGCTCGTAAACACGGAGGACGAGGCGAAGGCGGTGTGGATTCATTTTTTTTTTTTTTTGTTTTTCTTCTCATTTGCACGGAGTGTCTTTAGTGAAGATTTTTTTTGAATTTGCAGCGTATCCTTGGCTGTACTGGAAATAATCAAATTGATTGATAATTTCTGCGTATATTTCAAATTATTAATAAGTCTTCGTGGAAGAAATTTTTTTTTAATCCGTCACTTATAGTATATGCCCAACACGACCGCAACCCATCAAGGCCATGTCTGTCGAAAAAAATGCTTTTATCTCTGTCATTATTTTTGACGCGTGACTATGATATCAGATCAAATTCGTTCGACGACGATTGAAATTAATAAACGAGACCATACCATCGATACCTTCAGCGACAATGTCTCTCTCAGACAGGGAAATAAAAATTTTTACAACGATCAAACCTGATCCACACCTACACCACAGAGCGTAATATCTCAGGGAAACTAAAATTTGCACCCCCATTATGCAGCCACGCATGAAAAATAAAAAATCAACAGCCGCAGCGGGCACACAGCTCGGATCACTCAACACCCCGTGGCACGCGCATCATCATCATCATCATCATCATCACCACGACGCCGTGGCTCAAAAAAGGCTCAATCGACGTCGCGCGATTCTCGATTCAGCCCCACCCGCGGCTCTCTGAAACCGATCGACGCGTCCCGACATCGTTATCAGGACCTTCGCATTTGAACGAGCGACGGCTCGGCTGAGAGGTTTTTTCCATCCGCGCGTGTAATGCATGCGTGCATGGTAAGTAGTAGGTGCAATAGTATTATACGTACGATCGATCGATCGCTCGGCGGGGGGACACTGGCTTCAGGAACGTCGTCACTGAACGGAGCGAACTGGACGAGGGCTGATTCTTATCGATCTTACCGATACCATACTATAGTACACAGACGTACTGGTACACGCTTGCGTGCCCTCTCGTACGATCATATGCAACTCTGTCCCCTGCGCCCGTCGATGCTGTACAGTATTGTCTTTGCGGTTGGATCGCTGCCGATTCGCTGTTCGTAAAACAACCGTTGGTGCGCGAAAAACCGGCACGCGACTAATATTAATGCAGTGCACCAGACGAGGGTGGCTCGGTTTTTTTTTTTTACTTCAACACCGCGTGTTATATTTTTACGCTCGACTCGATTGGAGCGGGAAGCACTCGGTGCAGGAGCGACTTTGAGCGATCACCCGAATCCACGATGTTCTCCGCGGCGGCGAGAAACTTTGACGATGAGCACTGTGAAATCAGCTTCGATTCCAACGCCGCTGGCTATTCGTATGCGGCCCGCACGTGCACTGTTTTTCTTTTCGATACGCTTACCGGCCAGTACACTGCACACCGAGGATCGTCGGGAACGCGTATGGTATGAATCATCGTCATTACACGCGACAGCTGCTTCTGCCGCCCGCGGGCGGTGATTAATGCCACGAGTAGTTTTACTCCGTTTGCCCGTTCGTTCCGCGGGGCGTCGATTTCGGACGGCCGACGCGATCGTCCGTGTACGATGCACGTTCGCCGGCGCTGAAACATCCGCTCGCTCGCCCGTCGGCTCATCCTTTCGTCCGTTATAAATCAGTGCTCCGATGTGCCACGCGTCGTTGACGAACGGCCTCGCGCGCTATATTATGGTTCGGGCGTCGGTGCGATTATCAATTAACGCCATGGGCTTTTTTGGTCGTCGGCCGTATTGTTTGCAGTTTACGAGACAGAGTGCGGCAGCGGTGGATTAATTGTACGATACCTATCCATCTGTATATACGTACCTATCCATCCATACGCACGTGTGTGTCGATAAAGATGCGGCGCGCGATCCGCGCTAATGGGCGCCATCGCCGAGCGTAACTCGATCAATTGCACGCGCGGCGCCTAATTGAGAAATCGAATCGATAAAGTTGGCTCCCGTTAACGCCGTTATCCCCCGTCCCCGTCGTATTTTGCATCAGCGTCACCGGTAAAAATTTCGGCCCGCCAACTTTGGCCCGATCGATCCATCGCCCCCCTGCCCCTCGCGCGCAAACTTGTCATATTTTATTTTGCAACTGTGTATTATATGCACAAGTACTTTAGCACGGCTGGTTGGCGGCGCCACATTTTTACATCACTGTTGTGTGTATATTTTTCAGCGGCGCGGTATCGTTCATTTACAGGTGCACACTTAACCCACTTCCCTTTCACTCCCCGAGTCGGCAGGAGCAGTGCAGCGGGTGATAAAAAATTGTTGTGTTTTATCCCCCCCCCCCTCCCCTTGGCTTCTCTTGCAGCCGACGCGCAACGCCGAATAATGAACCCTTGCGTCATGAATAAATTACATTTATATTTCGCAGCTCTCTCTCTCTCCAAGCAATACGTTATATCTTGTACACAATGACGGTGGCGGTGAAAACGTAAAAATAAACAACGACAAAAGAGGGAGGGAGATGGAACGAAGGGAGGCAGAGTGGTTGGGAAAACGGGTTTTTCGAGCGCGAGGCTGATGAGTTTCCCGTACTTAATCGGAGCGCGACACGGTGGTGAGTTGATTCATCGTTGGGGCGTGAGAGGCGGTCGGAGCTTATTATCAGAAGCATATCGCGCGCGGTTTTTGCGCGCCATGTCGATTTTACTGGCTAGTTGTTCCTCCATGAAATGATGAATTTTCTTTTTTTTTTTTTTTTTTTTTTTTCTTTTGTTTTTTTTGCTCTTTTTTTGTCTTCTTTTTCTCTGTCTCTCTTTTTTTTGTTTATTCTTTTCGAAACTATAGTTTCAAAAGCCAAATGTGTGGCTTCTTTTCCACGGTAACGATGCAAATGAATAAAACTGAAATTCCCATTCTGCAAAATTATCAGCAGTATCCATTCTCGATTGAAGTTCAACCGGACGAAAATACTCGAGGGACTCGGTAAAAAAGTTCGCATCTCCGTGCGTGTACGGGATCGCGTCGCTTTCAGCTCCACGATAATCTCCCCCGGGAAAAAAAAAATCAAGGGACGTAGAACGGCTCTCGGAATAGAGGAATTCGGTGCTCCGTCTCGCTCGTCCTCCCGATTTACGCGACAATTTGCGGAACGAGGTCGCGGCGATTGTTCCCGTGAATCAGGCGTTTTTTTCGGGCGCGCTTCCACCCCCTTCCACGCGCGCGCGCACACGCGTGTTTTAATATTTCAAAAAGAATTTTTAATCTGCAAGACTTTAGGAAATCCTCGGCGAGCGCCGAGCGAATTTAACAATGGAAAATCAGTGGATGGGGGCTTTTAGCGAAACTGCATAATGCACGCGTACTCCTCGTGCGAGGGGGAATCGTACGCGTCGCTCGAATTTTCCGATAAACACGAGATGTCTCTTTTTCGCGATTTTTTTTTTTCCGAACGTACGTTATACAGGATCCGTTTGGTCATGTTCTTCGACCGAGCCGAGCTGTTTGGGTAAAAAATAACAAAGCTACTCTGTAGACCTGAAATTTTCATCACGGCGCGAACAGCAAAGTTTCCGAATAGAATAAAAATACAGTTTCGTACCCAAACCATACCTACGCGTGTAATGCTCGCAACAAGTAATTCGCCGACGCATCCAGCTCGCGAGCCAAGAGCGTATACACATCTCCCCCGGCAAATCCTCGATATCCGGTCCGGAGGGGTCGAATGCGCGTGTACAAGAGGAGAGAGATCTCGTACCCCCGGAAATTCTCCCACGGCTGGAACTATAAGCTATAAACGTATATACACCGTATACACGGTGCATACGTATATAAGCTCCGCTCGCGTCGCGTGAGGTCAGTCGACGCAACGTTGACTTTCGCCTGCAGGTATATAGTATACAGTGGCCAGCAGTGATGGTTGGAGGAATCGAAGCGTATGTGATATCTTCGACAAGCTCGCCCGAGGGGGATCGTACGCTCTCGGTGATGCACACCGTCCCCTTGTCATCTTGTCTATATACTTCTGTATACGTATGTGTGCGGAATAGATGTATATTTTTTCCCCTTGCTCATTCTTTTCGTTTATTTTCTTTTTCACCTCTTCGATCGCGCATGAGAGTTTTAAATACTTTTTTTTTCCGCATCCTCGAGGCTGTCCTGAAATTCACATTTAACCGAATTACACGTATACTTGTATTCTACATGCTGAATGAGTATCTGAAATACATATAGGGATGAAGAAAGATTTACGTGGATAAATAAAACAATGTAGCACAAATCACGCTGCTCTTATCATTTTCTCGTTCCAGGTATTGAAACGGACTATCACCATGTGGTCGATCAAAATCATCACGCGCATATTTACAGCAGTTGGATCATAATTTACTCCAATTCAAGGGGAGAAGGATTATTGTTTCCTCGTCACTCACCCTGTGAATTTCTCAACTGGAATCTCTGTATTTGGGTCCTTATCTTCTGTGCGGTGGCACCGATAGGCTGACTTGTTAGTTCGACTTATACACTGCTCTCTCAGCAAGTAAAAAAATCATCTATTTTCCACGATTTATTACCAGGCAGTATTAACTGTGTCTTGGTTTTCGTTCTGGATTTAACACTTTGTGTTATCGTTTCTTGGAAAAAAAAAAAAAAAAAAAAAAATATAATAGTATTTCAAATCGTACATAGGGTGACTGTACTACATTAATTTGTTCAACAATCAAGCAGCTTTCTTTTATCAGCATTCTGACCGATGGACTAGACTTTTGTACAGAATGTGATGAAAATTAAATTAAGTCACGAAAAGAGCGTTTTACCAGGAAATTATTGACCAATCGTATCGAAATGTAGATTAGATTTATCACTCATCTAAGTAGCAAAGGAAGACAGACATTTTTTTGAATATTTTGTAATATAAGTTAGCACCTGACGAGTAGAAGGCATCCAACTATTTCATCAGCTTCGCCGAACTGAAAAATCTTTTTTTTTTTCTACAAATAACACACTTGAGTGTACAGTATGGTAAAAAAAAAAAAACAATGTCTTTGTGCAGTCATCTGAAAAATATAAAAAATACAATTCTTACGTCCGCGCAAAAAAAATGAATATCGCATGAATTACGCGTTCGAGATGACAATATTTTCGCCAGCGTTTCCAAAAGAAGGAAAAAAGAAAAGAAACGCAAAGACAAAAGAAGAAAGGACTTGATTTACTCCTTCCCTCGATTCGCGATACCATACTTTACGTTCCGGTCTGTTATATCCGAGCTATATATACATATACGCTTCGAAAAATTTCCATGCAGATTTATTTTCTTTCTTCCCTCGGGAATAAATCATTGCCATTACAGCGATAGCCTGCATGCTTTTGGCATTGAGTAGCTATATTTTTCTACACACGACCGTCATGTGGATGCTCTCAAATATTTTTTCCGTACCCAATTTGATATAAATAAATTAAGAGACTGAGATCATTAAATCAAAAAGTCTCAGAACGATTAAAGCTCCAGAAAGACAGGGAAAACTGGAAAGAAACTAAACCACGCAACTCACACGCTGATATTACATACACCGAAGACAAGTGTGTATAACACATACGGCACGTAGTGGCGCGACATTAAAAAGAAAAAAACAACAGTAGACAAAAAAGAGGGAAAAAGTAGGAGAAAGAGATTTCACCACAAGCAGAACAGGGTACATACACATGCACCATCTACGCTTTTACACGAACGTCGCCGAAAAATGGGTCGGTTTTTTGCGAGCCCGTCCTTGCGAACGAGCCATATAAATTATCGAGTAACGTCGCTTTTCTCCTCAGCTGTGCTATTATACACGCATGCACGTATATATTATATATCTATGTAAACGTGCTAGGGCAGCAACATACACCCGACTGAGATTTTAAAGGCCAACAGCCACGATGCCAGATTCCCGTGTATTGTCTCCGCAGCGCGTGTGGCTTTTTTCGCCCGCTGCACAAAGCTCGTCGTTTTTCTCTCGCGCGAGGCATTATGACTCGCTGTGCTTGGAAAACGACGAGTTTTTTTTCGTTTTTTTTCCCCCCCCCCCCCCCCCTTCCGACTCCGTCGGTGTGAAGTTTCGATTCGCGATGCGGTAAATCTCCGCGAAGAGTCTCATCCTTCATCAGTTAATTTTCAATTGTTCGGCGTGGAAAAAAAGTTATCATCAGCCACGCAGTAATATTTGTGCTCCATCGCGTTGGAGAAGATGGAGTGAGAAACAAAAATTCGCGCTCCTCCGATATTTTTCGGTGTATAAGTAGTATCATGCGTATAGGCATTTCAACTGAATTTTCAAGTTGTGAGTACAAAATATTTTTGCACCCGAAATTTCAGATTACAATCACACACACATTGTCCTTCTATTTGGTGAAATTAAATTTCTTCGGAACAGACGAACGATCATTTTCCTCGCTTCGAGCATCCGGAAATCACGACCGCCCAACATCGAGGGCAACGCTCATTGGCGCGAATGAAAAATCGCCGACGTAATGAACCCACGGGGCCCCGTTGCAAGTACTCTGGCGCACGTCGATTAACCTTGCGGGCCTTCGACGCGAAAAGGACAATAACCGGTCCGCCTTGGGACCCTTTCCTCTCCCGGCTCGCACCCGCACCGTATGGCAGACACTGCGCTCGGATTATTGGCCTTGCCGTAAACTCGTCGTGCTTGTGCTTGCGCGGGATCTTGGAAATCAAAAAAAGAAAATCCTGATAACGCGAGGGACGCGCTTGTTTCGGATTTTTCGTCGGTCCGCCGATATGTAGGTCACCATATGGTTTAACGATAATTCGCAGGATTTAAAAATTTTTAGCTCAAGACATTATTGATTTCAAATAAATGACAATGACGAGTTGTTGTCACGAGCAGTGAACCGATCAATAAGTAACAACATAGTCATCAAAACTAGTGATCGCGATCGGAGGTCAAAGTCCCTGATTTTCTCAGAATCCACAATTGCTTTTAGACAAGAGTAGTATTAATACCCTCTTCCTCTTCACTTCTCTTTCCCTCTCTCTCGCGTAGCGTCTTTTCCTTTTGGCAAGGACGACCCGGTGAGTAAAGCTAGCAGCAAACGCTCTTTGCATTTGGCTCGCAAAAATACGCTCCCTTTTGTCGTTTAACAGTGCGTATGAAGATACTATACATGTACAACTACAAATCGTAGCCAATATTCTTTGTATTTGTACGTACGCTATACCATTCGAGTATAAATCAATGAATCTTATTCTGAATTGACGCAAAAACATATTACTCGACGACTCAATGCTTTTATTTTATATTGTTACTCACGGGTGTAGTAGGGCAGAATGTATTAAAACAAAAACCAAGACGAACTATATCATGGTGTAATAATGAACAGTGATTTATTCGAGGAGCCATGAATCTTACGATTGAAACAGCAACGATTTCACATAATTCGCCGTAACTTTTAGGGTTTTCGAACACACCCAATACACACAGGAGGGATAAAACTCAGGTACGGACGATTCAAGCCTCACAGAAGGGTCTTGACGATGGACGAGGAGCCGTAGGCCAGGGCGGTGGCCGCGAGGACGGCGAGCTTGAACATCTTGGCTGGGTCAGCTGGGACTGATGGCGCTTCGGCGGTCCAAGGGGGCTTTTACAGTCGGTTTAGGATGTAATCGTCGATGAAGGGAGCTGCATATTCGGTAATACGAGGCGAGGGGCTTCGAGTGGATATTTTTTTCTCGAGATCATTTTTTTTTTTGGAACGCGCAATCGAGTGCCGAGTGCCGAGGTCGAAAGTAATGATGGGTAATGATGGACGGACGAGCGAAAGTCAAATTCGACCGGTGCGGCTTTGTGTTTTCGATGATGAGAGATGATGATCACGTGCGAATGGCTGTACACGTCTTGCGTGACTGATTGAACTGTTGCAGAGATTGGCGCTGATTTTTTTGTACGTCCCAAGATGGGTGCGCTTCTTGTAAGATACGTCGGGGCAGATACTGCAATTTTGTTGACCAAATATCTATCGATAACGATTTTATAAAAGTTACTGCATAGTTTTGGTTGTAGGAATCGTTGAGAGAAATAATGCTTTTTTACTGATGTATAAAAAACAGCTGGATTCATCGTAATCCTTTAAAAACAGTGCAGAGTTCTTTCGTACGTTGTACAAACCATTGACACGAGAATAAAAAATACCGATCCTTTGAGTTGTTAGAAATGATACACGTTATTACAGTGCTTCCTCGACGAAAAGTAAATCATTGTGTTCAATGAGAAAATGAACGGATTGGTTGAACTTGACGTGTATAATATAATGTACCCCTATTTAATACATCTGTCCGATTCAGGGATAAATCTCAATAATATTTCACCGAGGCTTCCTATACAATTATCGTGTTCAAAAAGACGCGCCGACAAATGTAATAAGACGTAATGGCAATGAGACGCGTAATAATGAAATAACCTTGACGAAAGAGCGGGAGCGCGTTTGCGCAATCCTGCACGAGTAACGAGCAAACATGTACAGTATCCCCCTCACCACATGCGAAATGCAAGCAAACCATCGGACGCGAGAGCAAACACAGGGGGAACCTTTTTTTTCGTATGTACAACAAAACACACGAGTACTCACACCGGCATTATACATATACGCCAGGTACACTCAACGCTCTCTTTCGCCGATCGGCGCGTTCGGCAAACACCTTGGGCAGGGGGGGGGGGGGGAGTCAATTTTCTCGCCACAAGAACCACGGGTGCACGCAGTGGCCCTGACTTTTATCGCGCCCACGCCCAGCCTTGGCTAGCCTCCCAGCCGATCCGTCCACCTCGCGACTCTCCCTTTCGGATGACCGAACGATTTGCCATCTCTCGGAAGTGCCCTTGAACCGATTTCGCGAAGCCCCCGGTATAAAAGCCCCCCTGGACCGCCGAACCGCCATCAGTCTCGAGCCATCAGTCCCAGCCGTCCCAGCCAAGATGTTCAAGCTCGCCGTCCTCGCGATCGCGGCCCTCGCGGCCACCGCCAGCGCCGGATACCTGGCGGGAGCGCCTCTGGCCTACTCCGGCCCGGCCTACCCGGCGCCTCTGGCCTACGCCGGTCCTGCAGTGGCCCCGATCTACAAGACCTACGCCGCGGCTCCGGTTTACAAGGCGCCCGTGGCCTACGCCCCGGCGCCGGCCCTGGCCTACGGCTCCTCGTCCATCGTCAAGACCCTTCTGTGAGGCGTGAGTGGGATAAGATCGGGGGGGGGGGCTGAATTTTTTCGTGCGCTAGCTGTTTTTCTTCTCTCGTACGCGCGTATTTCAGCAGCACGTATACAGGAGCACGCCCGAGTTTCCTTGTTAAATGGTATTTTTCTTATCACCTGTTATACCTTCGCTGGAGTATATACAAGTGTACGGCGCACCAGGAAATTGTATTTTTTCATGCGCGTGAACCACTCGCATGCGAGCACACGTGTTTTGTTATCAACAATGCTACGTCTGTTTTGAATAAATTTATCCAGTTGGTTTGAAAAAACGATTGTTTTTATTTTCATCGTACCCTCGATCAATAATGCAATATTTTGAGCGTTGTTTTGGGGGCCTTGAGATTCATGGCAACTGCAATGATGATTAAACTACACGCCGAATGCATTTTTAATGAAGATTCATCGCTCGATGCGCATAGGTGGAAAATTTATCATTGATAATTGTGTTTCTCCGCAGTTGCGGTGCGTTTCTCAGCAGAGCTCTTCAATTGCCGAACTTGATATTTTACTGTGACTAATGGCTTTGAAATACCATATATGTAGATATACATGTTAGTTTATCGATACATGTTTTCAAGGAAAAAATGTTTAAATAGTTGAGATATCTAAATGATGACATTCTCTTAAATTTGATTACGATACATCAGCGAGTACATATTTCAACTGCTTCGACTATTCGATTGAGATTTTATTAATTTTATTGAGATTTATGATCAAGATACTTTCCTTGCGGACAAAATACTCAGTCTATCAATCCCAAGTTAAACGCACAATATCATTCCTGTCATCGGGGTGCATGGACTGAATATCATAAAAGACATTCGTTTCGTGCACAACGTCAATGCCACTTGTTATTCTAAGTAAAGATTAAAAAATAATTACCTATTGAATTTCATCGCACGCACAGCTATTCGTTTCACGCGCCCCTCCCTCCTCGCTATATCGCGGTGGGAGTCATTTATCGGAACGATAGGTTCTTGTCATTCATTAATGAGAATGAAATAGATGACTGATTTTCTAGAAATATTGTTGCAACAAAAAAACAACAAAATATGGAAAATGGAAAATCTGGTGACCTGCATTTTGGGTATTAATTCGATCCTGTCTTCTAAGAACCAAAATTACACTTTTCTGAACAGTAAAAAGTCCCGAGGCGGCAGAACGCTGCCAGTTTACGGTGCAAGCATAATTCGTTTTTTTGTCGAATCTTTGAAAATAAATTCTCAATGATCTTCAAAAACGGGTTTTGTTGAAAAAAATACACGAGTCCCCTTTTGTTGGTACAATAAATTTCCCAGCGCTAAAAATCAAACGAAACACTGCCACTCCCCTCCCCCGCTCTCCGATACGTCCATTAGTCCCCCTCTCCATGCATGCTCCTCGCTATCGTGAGCTCAGCAGTCTACTTTTTTCCCAGCCAAGTGCCGCATCGAGATCTGCGGTGCTCACCTTATCGGTTTCGTGGGGAATTTTTGCTTTGCAATCAGCATGTTGCGGTTCTCGGTGAGAGAACAGGGCGATAAAAAGAAGGACCGTTGCGCAAGAAGGAGCTACAACCCGCAGTTGCAAGCAAAGCCGAGCAACGACGCCCAGTCTTGGGCAAGGACGAGCAATCGTTCCTCGAATTGCTCCAGATTCTCAGCGAAGACGAGCAACGACTCCCAGTTTTTGGCAAGGACTAGCGGTTATTCCTCGAATTCCTCGCAATTCTCAGCAAAGACGAGCAATCACTCGCGTTTTCCAGCAAAGCCGAACAATCTGCCGAATACTCCCTGGCTTTTGAAGACCGTCGCGCTCAATTCGCGACCAAAGACCACGACAGTTACGCCCCTAAGAACAGTGACGGACAGATCTTGGGCCAAGCCTACGTACCAAGTCTACGAGTTCCCCAAAAAACCCGCGACTTGTTCGTCGCTTTTCGAAAGTATTTTCCAGGGTAACAAATCAAAATGCAGCAAGTATAAAAGTTGATTGATCTATTTTATTGTCCATGAACATTGTTCATTATAACCGATTCTATGCACTTACCGGAATCCCCAGTTAACTGACAAACTATATGAGGTTGTGTACTATTGTTAACAAAAATCTGAGTGCTCAACATTCCACGTGTACGACGCACAAGTTTAAATAACATTAACTGGGATACGCACTTATTGTTGGGAGTCGGTATAATCAGCATTAGTCATTTTTACAATCATTTGATGTGAAATAAAAATATGCATCTATAAAACACTTGCGTTAGTTTATTATTCGCACGTAAGAAATACCTTTTAAATTAGTGATTTCTTGGTAAGTAGAATTATAAATTTCTGTATTAAAAAGGTCTTATGTTTAAAATTTTGTTGTGTTGGGAGGAATGAGTATGAAACATACATGAAATTCCTGATTCACTACATAAAATATTACAACAAGAACGAATGATCATACGTCATTTTTAAAATGCAGGGGCACAATATTAAAATATCAATTATTACACGCACATCAATAAAAAAACTCGTGACAGTAACATTATAATGTAATGACACACCTCATTTTTCAGAAATAACGTACAATTTATGATTTAATGATCAATAATTTTCTCGCGAGTACGATAGCATATTCATCGACGCGATAATTCATCGAAGGCACCCAGTCACGGGAGAGGTTTTTACCGCTGATGTATACAATATGGAGAAGGTCAAAATTGAACTCTAACACGGCACATGTACTCATATATATACACCTCAAAAGTGAAAGTAAGATGCGCTCGTATAAAGTACTTTACGCTTTTGGGCTGGTAGAGAGCAGGTGACCTTGATTTTCGAGTATACACGTCCGTCTCTCTCATACAATACAAAAAAAAAAAAAAAAAAAAAAAAACAAGCGAGTTGAACCTGTTGAAAGATAAACTTCTTTTTGTGCATTTATCAGTGGTGGCATTATTCTTTATGTTCGCTGAAGGTATAATGTGAGAAAAAAATCAATCTCAATTACGTCTTGCGTGGAATTTATATAACTATACAGTTTAAATAATACATACATTTCCACGTTCGATAAATAATTTTAATTTAATTCTTCGTTGTTTATTCTTTTCGAATGAAAAAAAAATCAAATTTTGCAAAAACTTAAAAGTTAACCATTGTTCGAAATTGCAATACTTTTGAACTCAATATCCTTCAACAGAGACCGAAAAAGGAGCTGCTCTCTAGATTCAAAGAGCAATATTGTCCCAATCCTGATCTCACAATGTCACTGTACGCATACGATGATTTCTAAAATTTGACACGTATCCCACAGAACAGAAAAAGCTTTGAGCGTTTCCTTGAAGCGTTTTAAATTGAAACAATAAAGCAAGAGGTTCAAGCTACAAAGACAAAAATAAATAACAGAAACGCTTATATTCTGAATATCTCGCATGGTCTCATATTGCTCTTCTCGAAATATGTAGGGAACTTTTCCACGAGCTCTAGCACGAAAAACCGCCGTCGTACTATATAGTATCACTCCATCGAGTTGGATAACGCCACTTTTGCCCTCCGGCTCATATATACAATGACGGACCGATAATAACGCAGAGGCGTCGTTTCGAATTATACTATTTCTCGTTATCGCGCGCGCGCGGCGTTTTCATCATTATACAAGCCTTATCTTCACCCTCTTTCCATCCGTTCAAAGTACATTGCACCGTTAATACAGTAGCAGCCGCAATATACACCATCTTCTAGCCACGTAAACAATGACGCAAGCAAACAAACAATTCAGCCCTGTCGTCACGTCAGAACCCGCGGGCCGAGGCGTGATGACGTTCGAGCTCCCCCCCGACCAAAATCGAGCGAAAGGAATAATTTTCTCCCAGCGTCCTTTCTTTTCCCCCGCGAACCGTCACCCTCGCCGCTCTTCCCATCAGCGCCCGTCCGATCTCCTCTTCTCGCGGATTCGCGTCTCGCTAGCTCGAATTTTCTTCCCCCCCCCCCCCTCCGCGACTATCTATTTATCCATCCCCCGTCTTCTACCCAGCAGCTCCAATAACGACTTCTGCCCGGCCCTGTTTATTTCCCGCGCTGTCGCAGCTCCGGTCCCTTACGCCAAGCCCGCAGCGATACTCCGTACACACAGCCGACGCTGGTGTTGTATAAAATACATTCTCGCCTTTTT
>JAPYYV010020915.1:0-12080 GCA_030522625.1 Copidosoma aretas
ATAACTTGTTCCTGCAAGAACTTTTTTCGAAAATCTCAGGTGATATCTCAGGTGCGAACTCAGCTGAGTTCTCAACTGAGGTTTTGGCATGAGATTTTAGATGAGATCTCACCTGAGATCTCAGCTGAGATCTCACCTGATCGTCGGAGACAGGGTTATAAAATGCAGTTGAGATAAAAAAATAAAATACGTTACCAAGATTATCCAAATAAGAGTGAGGTTTCTGTGATATTTTGTTTATTGCAGTACGAATAACAGAAACTTTAGAATGCAAGGCAATCTGACAAAGAAGCCTTTGATTTGTCATCAATGATACCTTTAAAACTAAACTAATGCAGACTAATATATTGAAAGTTTGTGGTTGTAAAATAATTCGCTACGAAGAAAATTTAAGTTAAATAGTTCATTGTTTATTCGTTGTTAAAATCAGAATCACATATATTAAGCAGG
This sequence comes from Copidosoma aretas, assembly GCA_030522625.1. Lineage (NCBI taxonomy): Eukaryota > Metazoa > Arthropoda > Insecta > Hymenoptera > Encyrtidae > Copidosoma > Copidosoma aretas. Next base: position 451 of record JAPYYV010020915.1, read on the forward strand.
AATTCATCTGCATGGTTTCGTTGCTTAGAACTTGAATACTACATTTATGAATAATAAAGCAAAGCAAAAAGTGCTCAGGATAAACCGTCTGTACTGCTTGTCTCATAAATAATGATATAAGTAATTAACATGCGAGTAATATCAGCGATCCAGGTCACCTGGTATTAGTTCTTGTGTTATTCATAATAACGTTATTAATCAAAACACGAGAAAATGAAGCGCTCTTAGTCTTCTGGTATAAGTTTTTTCGTTATTATTAATAATGTTATTAATTAAAACGCTAAGAATGTTAGAGCTCTGGGTTAACTGATATTAGTTCTTATTTAAATATTATTAAAGTTATTAATTAGAATGCGAGAATGTTTAGCGCTTCAGGTCTCTTGGTATTAGTTTTTATGTTATTAATAATATTGTTATTAATTAAAAAGCAAGAAAATGGAGAGCTTAGGCGCACTTTAAGTTAGGTTTTTTTTTTATATTTACAATAATGTTATTAGCTTAACTGCACGGAAAGTCAGTTGCCTGGGTGATTAGATTACAGTTTATTTCGTTTTGGGTTGTGAGGTTAAAAACACTTGGGTTTTATAGTACTATTGTTATGCTACAGGGTAATTGTGTTTAATAACCTAGGATTATTTTATTGGATCTTAGCATATTCGAATTTACCGCCGGGTGGGTATCTCTTTTGAAGTTTACAATTGTGACTCCGCGATTTTAACACCTTTATTTTCTACTGCACATGAGAGCACTGGTACAGAGTAAGAAGTATCATGCTTTGACTTGGATATAACCGTGCGCTCTGCTTCTTCTCGTGGCCCCGTATTTGTCAGCACCACCAGTCCCCCGTCTGCTCCTGCTGGTTTTATATATATATGCTTGAGATTTCAAAGCAGAGGTGTTGTGTACTGATCTCGAAGACGTAAGTAAATAACTTATTTCTATAATTATTAGCTGTGTGTAAGTGTATTGCTATCATCTCATGGAGAAACAGTGTGTAATTTCGGGACTTTTGAAGGCTAAACACAATAAGGACGACAATTAATACAAATTTGCACATTTAGTGCGAAAGTAACATAACCATTTTGTACGTCAAACTAAGCTAGCTTGTATAGTGCCGAGAGTTACTGTAAATGACTGCTTTATTGATTTTATTTCGAGTTTTATTTCCATTTATTCAATTATTTATTGCACTATTACCTTCGATCGATTTTTTGTCTACCCCCTCCAACAGCTTGCACATAGCTAATGAATACACAAATGTATTACAATTTAGAATAAAATAAAAATTATATTCAAGACTTGAATCAAAAGTTATTATTTATTTGCTATGGTTACTTACAGAAAAACACAGTATGTACACATGTGAAATTAATACGTGTTTATATTATAACAAACACAATAAAAGATGTTTCTTGCATAGAAAAATAATTTCGCTTATTATATTCAATTCTATGCGTTTTTGAACTTGGCGCCTTTTCGACGTTGCCACATTCACCAACTCAACCCAATTTTTATTATTTTTATAAAAAACCAAATAGTGGAGCTCTTTGCAACTTTTACAGAATGTTTATTTAATAATATTTTTCCTTTACAAAATAATAAGAATTTGCCTATGAACTGGTTTTTTTAAATGCGATTTTAAACAACCATTCAATAAGGTTATGTGTTGAAATCCTGAATTTTTATCATTGAATATCTTAAAAACGGTGTAGTGAAACAATCTATAAATGTTTATGTTGCATTCCAATGACATTTTGAACATCTTGTCAAACTTTCAAAACAATCAGTCAGAAAAAGCAACTTGTAATGAACGTCCTTTTGAACCCAACAACATTATAGTTCTCGGTTTCTCTTGTTAAAATATACTTACCGTCACATTCACAACCGTAACTTTATGGTCCGGAAAAATTGCGGTCGCCTCTTGGTCTACTAACTGGGGCAGCAGGTCGGCGGGATCACCTTAACTTTGCAGATTGGGGGGCTCTGCTTGGAAATTCCCCACGGCTGGGCACTTCGTCCTGTGAAATTCGCCTTTGCCGCGTGTCTGGTGGTACGTTACCCCGGTGTTGGTTGGGACGTGGTCGCTCGTATGCTGCTGGGCTGCGCAGATCTGTTGGTGTAGCTGGTGAACAGGTTGATGGTTCAAATGTTCCCATTGAGCTTTGGTATCAAAGAGAGCTTCTTGAAGGTTCTTTTCACCCGTGATACGCTTGTTCGCGCCGTAATTTTCCCACCTTGTCCCCAGTGCACTGTGGCAGGGAATAGTCAAATTTGTCTCAAAATAAGATAGCACCCGACTGTAAAGTCCAATTCTGATGATTTTTTTTATTTCAAGGTTTTGGATAGTAGAATAAAATAAAAGTGGCCCAAAGTGATCCTTTGGCTCAGAAGGGGGGGGGGGGGGAGTAAAACGCCCGAAGGAGCCCCAAAATTAAAAAAAAAAACTAAATTTTTACAGACATTGTTGTAATATTTACCAAACACAAAAAATTAGCATCCTCTGTATTATCAAGGTCGTATTGCTCAATAATAAGGACGATTCGTAAAGATCCAAGATGGTGGTCGCAATATGGCGGCCAAGATGAAAGAATTATAAATAATTTTAATTATTTTCGTCGTAATTCGATCTTATTTACTAAAAATCATTCAAGATAACGATCAAATAAGCAGTAAACATGCATTTTATGTAATAAGATCTAAGGTGCCATTTACAGTTCAAAATCGTGTCTAACACAAAATTTACCATCATCTATTTCGATACAACCCCTGCAATATGGGTATCAAATAAAAGGGTTTGGTAGGTGAAATACATTCAAATTTATTGCATCAATTTCTCTTTAAAATGTCGACTAGCACAAAATGGCGGATCATCCATCTCACTCCAACCCCTGCAATATGGGTAGCAAATGAAACGGTTCGGTACTTAGAATATATCCAAATGTATTGCATCAATTTCCATTTAAAATGGCGACCAACACTAAGTGGCGGATCATTCATTTCCCTACAACCCCTGCAATATGGTTATTAAATAAAAGGGTACAATGAGTAGGATCGAGTAAAATAAGTTGCGAAATTTTTTATCTAAAATAGCGACTAATACAAGATGGTGGATCATATTTTTCACTATAACCCCTACAATATGGGTATCAAATAAAAGATGCTAATAAGTAGAATAGAGTAAAATGAGTTGCAACGTTTTTTATTCAAAATGGTGGCTAGCACAAAATGGTGAATCAACTATTTCGCTACGGCCCCTAAAATTGGATATCAAATAAAAATGTATGGTACATGCAATAGAGTAAAATGTATTCGACCATTTTACATTAAAAATAGCGGCTAACGAAAAATTGTGAATCGTCTATTGTACTGTAAGACCCATAATATTAATATTAAAAAGTTATTATGACGAGTCAAATACGGTCACTTGCGTGAATTTATTGTCTATTAAAAATAACCACTGATATAGTACGGCGGCTCAGATGTAGTTATCGAGTCCCCTTGATTTTGGTATAAAATAGTAGGGTACGACAAGCAGAATGCAGACAGTTATAAGACCTCATACCAATTGCTATAGTACAGGCTGAAACAAAGAGTTGACTATTGATTTGTTCGCAACCTCTTTAATATAAATATTATTTAACAGTACAATTAGCATTTCTCATAAAAAATTCTATTTGGTCCGTCAGATAAATTATCAAAAAATTTTAAACGCGTATTTTTTTTTCAGATAAACAAGAACTAATTGAGATAGAGCTCGTTAAAGTTCGGAATAAGGGACGAGTGACGTCACTGATCGAAAAAGATGTATTAGCCATGACGTCATAGATGCATAGGCAACTCTAAGCCATAGTGTACAGTTATCTCGATTGGATGGTTCCTATACAACAGGATAAAACCTGATAAGAACTTCTTCTAGTATACCGGTCGAACAATTCTGTAATATAATATTTTATCAGTGAAACTTTATATATTTTGTTTGTATCGGTGTATATAATGAAAAAATGTTTGTTATAAAACTAGAAAAAAAATACAAGTATATCCCTATAAAAATATTATAAGGTCGAATAATAATATTCAACAAAATTGTGTATATCATTATGTATAAGTATATTTTGGTTTATTATGTATAGTTTATCAACATACTTATACTTATTTGAAATCTTTACACTGCTTTGTACTGTAAGGAAATTTTAAGTGCTAACTTTATTACCTAAGTTTTTCTTTATAAAGTTCTATAAGTTCAAACAAGGAAATGTTTGATACAATAGTATCATATCTTACAAGCAAATTACTATGCACAAACAATGAGAAGGTGCAAAGACACATATATCTTTATATTTGTATGATGTTATATGATCGTGTTGGAAATCCTTCTTACACGATCTAAAAATATCAGTTTTTTTCATTCCGACCCAAATGTTCTCCTAGCTCAGCGGTAAGACGTCGGACTCGTATCCCTATGGACCCCGGTTCGATTCAAACTCTCGGTAAAGTTTTTCATTTATTATACAATTATATGAATAAAAGGTAAATAATAATGACCATAGAACAATAAATTATTAAATTAAATAAATATAAAATAATTAAGAATCTATTAATAATAAGAATTCAATTACATCAAAACGCATAAGACACATGTCTAGATAGTAAAGTCCAGTCAAAGGCGAACCGCGAAAAAGGGTACGAATGATACATTTTTTATGCTTACATATGATTATTTTGAGTTTCAATAAAATATTTCCATTTGTCTGAAAATCGATTTGAATTTTCAAAAAAGCGTATTTATCGAATTTTCAAAAAGATTTGAGTTCCAGTCAGATATCTTAACTCATTTTCGAAAAGATTTGGAATTTTTCGGTTACGTGTACTAATTCGCTAACCGTGTATTTTACAGGTAAAATATTTTAGTATTTACATGCGTGGAAAAAAAAAACATGTTATGTCACCATACAATATTGTATATCGTAATAATCCAATGCTTCCCGATAAATCATTCAGTACTATAATTAAACTCATACAGCATGATAAAATATTATGTTGATTTTATGCACACATTAAAAAAGAACTATAAAACATTATAGATCACATAGTTATACCAGAAAAATATATTTTTTTTGTTGAATACTGCTTTAAACTTGTATAAACCTATAATGCTATTATACAATTTTTCTGATTTCTCTATAGGTGTAACACTGATTACTATATCGGGTTTCGGTGCAGATACACACATTAATTTGTCCTGATAAAATTTTTTTTTATCATGTCATACCGGAACCATCCAACCGAGATGTTCAACTCGCTAGTAATTACTCAATTGTTTGTAAATCATGATCAAAAATTTTTGAAATACTCCTTAGAAAGTTGATGGTTTCGGAGTAAAAAATTGTAGAATCTCAAAAATAGCAGAATTTGCGATTTTGCGGTCTTGACAGTTGTGTGATTGTTAGTATTTTTCAATAAGAAAAAAATGTTCATGTATTCTTTGAATTTTTTACCCCGAAACCATCAAATTTCAAGAAAAATATCTAAGAACATTTTTTCTTTGTTTCGCTGTCAAAAATACGACAGTATTTTTTTTCCATTTTAGCAAATTTTTGAAATTTGTTTAAACAATAGTTGTTTGAACAATTTCTGACCACATTGGCACCAGACAAACTGCAATTTCTCATACAGGTTCACATTTTTTACGAAATGGCGCAAAAAATTTTCACCCGAATAATTTCCGTAGATATAAGCGTTCGTAGATAGTGAGTACAAAAACGACCATGCGTAGATCACCAATATCGTTCTTGCCAAGCTACTAAAGTTTATATATCTTTTAACTTCTAAAAGTACATGCTTCAAGGTAAAATTTAAGCCCTGGTGAGTTAAAAATAATGCAATAGTAGCTGAGTTATGCGTGATCTAAAATCCCAAAAAACGCGTTTTTTCAAACTTGAGGAATTTTTAGCTCGAAATCTGTGGGGTTTAAGTATATACATCCCGAATGATTTTTTGTTCATAATAGGCCAAAAAATAAGGAGAAATTTTTTTTTCATTTTAGCAAATTTTTTAAATTTGCTTAAACAATAGTTGTTTAAACAATTTTTGACCACATTAGCACCTGGCAAACTGCAATTCCTCATACAGAAGCACATTTTTTACGAAATGGAGCAAAAAATTTTCTCCCGAATAATTTTTCCCGGTAGATTGATGATTTTCCCCGCTCTAAGGTACACTGAGAGAAAACTAGCGTACCTGCTCCACCCATAGAGATATAAGAATATAGAGCACTCGAGAGAGCGGCTGGTGCGTGATTAGAGTAGAGAGAGACCGCAGCATATTAGTGAGCTTCAAGGGAGTGAGCGGCAGAATGCAGGACAGTAGCTGATTGGTTGCCAGAATCCCATAAGATTAACACAGGGCTGTATCTGCCATTTGTTACAAAGCATAGATATAGATATATAAGACTAACAGATTTTGCAACAAATGGCGGCGGCTCTGCCGCTCACTCCCTTGAAGCTCACTATAGCATATGAGGTATCTGTCTTTGTCTTGCAGGCTATGCCAAGAGGGGCGCGGATCGGATGGTGGCATAGTCAATAGCGTGACTCTGCAAGACAAAGACAGATACCTCTTATGCTGCGGTCTCTCTCTACTCTGATCATGCTGCCACTTATGCGCTACCATACCGCTTCAGTGCTCTATTCTTATATCTTTATGGCTCCACCAGAGTAAGGGCAGTTGTTACCTACCTCATACTGTAGCAGAAAAGGCCCAGGGATAGTGTAATTACTGCATTAAACTTGGGTAGCAGCTGCACAAGTCTTGCGGTGTACGCGTTAGCCAAGCGCATGGTGCAGCAGCAACGCTAGTCATGGTGTATTCTAGTGGGTGTATATACTCTACGTTAATAAGACTATTCATAAGGTTGTTAATAAGTCAATAATAAGGTAAAACATTTATATTTATCAGTTTTTAATATTTCATTTATACTAATATTTTTATCATTATTGACACAGTTTGTTTTTAACATTGCACAAAACATAAAACACATACTTATCATATACATATGTATGCCGCGTCATGGCTCAGTAGGCAGTGTCTGCCTGCTGATCTTGATGGCCGGGTTCGATTCCCACTCTGGACAAAGATTATTTCAAAAATGAAAAAGTTGTTTCCCATTGTGGCAATCATTCTTGTACCTCCCACTGTTCCTACCTACCGATAAAAACCTATTGATTAATAAAACCGAGCTTTGTACTGTACGGCGTAATACAACAATGGTTGTCAAAACGCCATGTCTGAGCCTTAGGGCGATGATGAATATAAGAATATATATATATATATATATATATATATATTACATAGTATTTACATATTTATATTCTAAATCGATGATATTTTACAGCTGAGATTTCGAGATGAGAAATTTTCTAACCTGAAATTTCAGTAAGGCCATGAGTGTAAAGTATTGAAAAGAATCTACTTTGTCACACGTAAAGCAAGCAAAACAGTTTGGAGTCCAAAAATTCAAAATTCCAGCTATCGGTCTTTACAACCCAAATTGAACTTTTTTTCTGTGCATCAAAATCTCATGAACAATCATTTATTTTTTTGAAGTATAAATATATTCTGAACAATTTTCCACTCTTGTGATATTTGTCTAGGAAGCTGAGGAAAAAAGTTACAGAGAATTTTAATTTTCTCAATCTTCACAATTTTGACAAATACCACATTTTAAGCAATCAGATTTAACCTTCTTTATATCCTTTTAAACAAGACACCCACAAAATCACATGATTGTTATAATTCTTATATGCCTCACCATGCAAAACTTTTGTTAGATTCTAATTTAGAAAGGCATTAGAATATGTTCAGACAGATTGCTTCAAATAGGGTGTTTGTCGAACTTGGATAGATGGCGAAAACTTAAAAGCTATCTTAAATTTTTTTATAAGCCTCCTGGACAAATATGATAAGAGTAAACAATTGTTTTAAATATATTTTTACTCCAAAAAAATGGTTGTTTATGAGATTTGATGCTCGGGAAAAAAGTTCAATTTGGGTGGTAAAGACTGAAAGCTGGAATTCTGAATTGTAGGACTTCAAACTTGTCTGGTTGCTTTATGTATGAAAAAATTCTGTTTTGAAAAGAGAAATATAAATTAATGAAGAATGGTTAAGAAATTGACTTCATTGATGAAGTCATTTTACTTAAAATCTTTTACATGAATCTAAAATTGAACTCCATAAAAATAATCATAAACTTATTTTCTATTTTGATCATGTTGTAGCATGTTACATGTGTAGAAACAGGATGACTTAACTTATATACAAGTATGGCCAAATCAACATGAGTCTTTTTTTAAAATCATCATCCATGGTCAACCGCTTTTTTACAAAAGCAATAATTTTCAAGTGTATAACTCTAAATATGTCATTTGAACATAAAAAAATCAAGATATAATTTCTTCTTGAATAAAATGTATAAATAGTCCTATTCTGACTCTTTTTAAAATGACCAAGCCAAAATAAGCTATAGTAGTTGATAGGTTAGATACTTTTTCAATACAAGACTTACTTTCAAATCGATCCTGTAAATCCTGAGGTAGATTGCATTTGGAGAAGAAATCGTCCATGGTAGCTTTGTCTGGCGTTTATATATAAGAACTAGTTATATTAACGCGCATCAGATAATTATAAACAACAAGCATATAATATACTTATACGGTTTGCGCTGTTATTGCACTGCACACTTAAGCATCTGATGCATAGATGGCAGGAGTGGCAGCTGCCCTGTTGTGCTAGTGTTACCGACGCACAACTTTGGAGCAGTGCTCTCGACTGTGGCAGAATTACCAATTACCGTCAGGTCACCATGCTAATAATTTTTGGTTATGGTAACTTGACGGTAGTTTTGCCGCAGTCGAGAGCACTGCTCTGGAGTGCGAGCTCCCCTGACTTGTGCAGCTGCTGCACAAGTAACTGAGGTAACAGGTATTGGGGCATTTTGTGTGGTACTTGCACATGCTCTGATGGCAGAGGATGCCCTAGTTTTCTCTCAGTGTATATATAAGTATAAACTTGCGTGCAGAAACATCATTTATAGTTTTTAAAAAAACGAGGTCTCAAACAAAAAAACAAGAGGATATCTACCTGGGACATTTCTGTATACGTATTAAAGTATATTTTCTTACTCGGGCCGCACTTTGGGCCCTTGAAATCACTTTGTGCCCACGGGCAGAAAAGTTTTTTTGGCCCTCCGGGCACAAAGTACTTTTCTGTCCTAGGGCACAAAGGGATTTCGCGGGCCCAAAGTGTGCCCATGGGCACAAAATTGCACTTTGTGCCCTGGGTAAGAAAAACGTCGTTCTTACCTTTGGCACAAACATATAAAAACCCCGCCCTTCGGGCGTGATTTTTTTACTTTGTGCCCATGGTAGGAAATCTACTATTAAAAATTTTTTCCTCATAAATAAGTTAATATTTTTATATAGTTTTTGACTGCTGAAAATTGCTAATATCACGTTTTTTAAATTTTCAAGAATTTTTTACTTAAAATCTATGAACTTTAGAGAAAAAAGTACGGAAAAATTTTTTGTTAGTTATGAACTAAATAATACAAAAAAAAATTTTTACGACGAAAAATTGTTGTTTCCACAATTGTTTGAACAAAATTTGTTTAAACAATACGCGACCACATTTCGGACTGGCAACATGCATTTTCATGTACAGTGGCACTCTCTAAACAAGATGGCGTGGAAAAATTGAGCTCGAATAATGTTTCCCGGTCAATGTCTGATTGGCCCCGGACTAGTGAGAAACATGGGAACTTTGTGACATTAAATTTTATTTTTCCAGCGTGGTGTCAGTTTTAGGGTGTGGTTGTTGATAGAAGAAAGATTTTCTCCACTTAACTTAATATTTTATAACTTTCACGTGTTATATAAATAACCTAAAAAAAGATAGCAGACAAATAAATAATGTTAAACATTGAGTTTAGTAAAACAACATTTTACTCTTAATAACAACTATACTCCTAAACTGACACCATGCTAGTAAAATGAAGATAAAGTTTCTTATTTGATTCAGATCTTCGTTAATAGTCACGGGGAGAGTTCCATTTCCGTGGGCACTCCTCTAGAGGATTTACTATAGAACCACCTTCCGTGTCACTTATTACCCTTTAATACGGCCTCAAAAGGTGTGCCCACGGAAACGGAACTCGTGCTTTAGTCACATATTAACGTTATATTATTCACGTATGAAATGTAAAATCGGACGTGCATTGCCGAAAAGCTTATCAAGAAAAACCCAACCACCAGCTATTAAATTAGAAATTGTTTTCTTGTCTCTAGCTTTGTTAATACATTGTTACTTTTTTCTACATGTCAACACACTTATAGTACTGTAAAGTGTGACATTATAAATATGTGAAAAAACGTTACAGCAAGCATAATTTAAGTGTCATTATATAATTATTTGTGTAGGCATATTCTTTAATATTCTAGCATCTAAATGTGAAGATTATATATTATTTACCATATACATATTTTCTTTATTTATTTACATATAAGAGTCGTCTAATGCTGTTCATTTTTTCTTTATTAACTACTTATTATTTTAAGGACATAATATTGCAAGTATGAGTTTCTGGAAATGGTGATCTGCAAAAAAGGGGTAAACTTCCGAAAAGCACATACCTCCAATCTGCTTAAAAATTGGCATACGGGGTTTTTTTGATGAGCTGATTACGAATATAACTATGAAAATACCCGAAAATGATCCAAAGTTGGTCAAAATCACCCAAAATGGTCAAAAATGACCCCTACCACCAAAATGAATGGAAATCAGTATATCAGGGTATTTTTGCATGCTGAGTGCGAATTTGGCGGTGAAAAATACTGCAAATTCCATGTAACCTATATGCTTTTATTTTTTATTATTTTTTTTATGAAAAAACTTATCCATGCAATTCAATACATTATTTGATTTTAGGACGAAAAAATAAACAAATAGTTTTTTAGTAATTGTGTTGGAGTACTTATGAGTTACGTTTATTTTATTTTTATGATTGTAAAACAATATTTTTCTTGTGACAAATAAATAATGCATTAATACCATATTACTGTAAATAGTCATATTCATATTTAATTTGAATCATTTTGAGCCGATTTATAACCAGAGTAACATACTTTAATATCGTTAATTAACTGATTAAATGGATCTTTCAGTTTTTGAACACGGCGACGCCACATAAATTCGCATAGATGGTCAGCAAAATTATCTTTGCGAACTCCTCCACGACTCAAAATTTTTCGCATCCAGCGCCAGGAGGATTCTATGTTTTGTGTGTAGGTGCCTGATGCAGGATCTACAAAATTTTCGGAATGATTTACAGTTTTATGAACAAAACCATGTTTATTTAAATTACAGTAGCCCTTCCATAAATCTGTTTGGATTTCAGTGCCGACTTTTACGTGTTTTTTTATCAAAGTTAATAAGGTGACTTTGTCCCGCTTATTATTTAGGCAAATTTCAAGCCTATATTTGTCTGGATTTCCTCTTTGAATCATCCCTAGGATCCATGATCCCTCAACAACACGCCCTCGTTCAAATTTTCTCCGTCCGATCTTACATTCGTCTAT
>JAPYYV010020916.1:0-14947 GCA_030522625.1 Copidosoma aretas
TAATTTGCCCCCTAGTGTTCCAATAAAATATTTCTCATACTGCCGCGGGACTGTTGTTTTTGCCGTTCGCACCATCTGCTTGAAAAGTGGAAAGTTTATTGGGTCTCCGAAAGTTTATAGGGATGCCGCTTGTCGTGCTGTTTACCTGGGCCAGTGAATTATAATGCATGTGGAAGGGCTGTGTGTTCTCAGCTTGCTGTTGTTACAACGGGGTTTATAAAGTTGGTGTTTAGCTGAGTCGGAATCTGTAGGTTTTGTAAATGTTGCTCGAAATTATATGTATCCGTGTTCGCGAGATTCGGCTATTCCGTTGTTTGTGCTCCAAAACCGTATTGATTGTTGAACCCATATCCGCGTCGTTGTTGCTCCAACATTTCCCCAAACGCTCTGAGGTGAATTGCTGTATACTCTGTGTCGTTTGTTGGGTATTTTGTCGTGACGGCTTATTCCTATACGTATTTTCGTTTTGTATGGTTTCCATTGCCCCGTTTCCTGTCATGTGTTCCACATATCTCGATGTTGACCCATTTGTTATTTCCTGTGCCTGCTTATTTTCTCTTCCCCACCTTTGGTGACCAAATTTTCTCCCTGATTATTCCCGGTTTTATCCTTTTCTACAATTTCATCATGAGAATACGTTGTTTTTTATTCATTTTTTCCCACTCCGCTTAGTTCTCTGGACTATGTTCTAACACCACGATCAGCATTTCTGATTCCGATTCATTTTCAGTATCTGACATAATTGCTAACCCCCCGTCACTCAGCATGTCGTTTTGTGGCCTCTCGTAACTTACCATTGTGTGCCTAATAAAAATTTCGTCGGGTTCTAATTACCTATACCGTCGCTGTGGCACGAGATCAACCAGTTCCGTGCTATAACTTCCTATAATTTACTCTAGTAGTTCTTTTTGGCCTTCTTTCTTTCCTTACGGGTCTAGGCTGCTTGCGTCAAATCATCCCAATTAATTATCAATATGACCACCCTTCTATTCAACAAGTGACTACTTACTTCGGTAACACGCCTTCAAACAACCAAAAAAATAAATCGTGACGCAATCCGAGATGATCAATATTTTTATGATCACACTAACCCGAACAAGCTCTTATTTTTATATCCCCGGGACAGTATAAATGCATTCAAATGTACATCCACTCTACTTACCTGGTATTTCCTGCCAAGATTATAATGACCAAGATACTTCCGTACATCATGGCCTGGGACGATCTCCGTTGATAGTGCCCAGGGTGTCCTTCCTCCTCATGCTGCTGATCTCCTGGCAGCATCTCTGTCCACGGCCGCTTTACTGCGTTGATGACTCTCTCTCTCTCTGCTGCAGTCCTTATTCCTCGTGGCACGACACTATGTGTGTTTCCCAAAAAATCGCGTAAAAAAAAATATCGAACGACCGCGCGTAAAAAAAAAATAAATCCTATTATTTTATCCAATTTAATTCGCGATAGCCATCCCACCGCTGTTACCAAACTGTTACGTGGGTTATGATGGCCTTGGGGTGCTTACGGAATAAAATACACGAGTACTTGAATATGCATCGTTTATTAGTTAATGATTCGAGAGAAGAGACGCACCGCAAGAGCACCTATCGCTTTGTTGGTCCGCCGTAGACTCCCTTGATCCTTTCTAGCTAACTCTCTCCTCTCTCCCGCTACCACTCTGTGGTGGGTCCACGAACTAGGGGGGCGCATGGACACATGGCTACGCTATTGTACATGACAATTGCTTCGTTCTGAAAAATTTTATGGAATTCATGTTTGCAAAATATAATTTCATTTTTATCACCATCGAAATTTATATTTATCGATTATGTAAGTTCTGGGTTAAAATCTTTACAAGATATGTTTTCAGACATAAAAATTTTGTTTAAATGTAGAAGAGACTTATATTCGTAATCTTTACAATCTTCTACAAAAATTTTCTTGTATTTATTCTAAATGATGTTACCCAAAAAGTTTTCAGAAATAACATACCATGCAAAAAATTTGCAATGTTGCAAAGGTAGCACAACGTTACAAAGCATCTTCGAAAATGATATCTATTTAATAATCATGTTCTACTAAAAATATAAGAAAGGCTGTTTCTTTGATAGTTAAATTTTTTTACGTTTATATTTTTTATACATTATTTTATAAATTAAAATTAAATTAAATATTCGTATTAAAGTTATTAAATAAGTTTAACAGTAACAAAATAATAAATAATTTTTATTATACCTATTTCAAGTCGGAGATAAATTTTTAAAAATTTATGTGAAAAAATTTTTCATTTATTTTTGTACAAAAGTTTTGTTCAAAATTTCAAAATATTCGAATTTTTAATGTTAAAATTTTTGAAACAGTATGGAGTTTTTTCGGCTCATTATTACTGATGATATCACTAGAAATTATAGAAGCTTTTCTAAAAGAATGGGCGCAATTTTATACAATGATTCTATAGTGCGAAAAAAGGTCATGAACATAAATGCTTCAAATCGCCGCAATAAACCTACTAATCTAAGTATCAAGACAATTTTATGTTATTGCACTATAGATGATGTGAAATTTATTTGTAAGTCCGTTTATTTTTAGTATCTTCGTTATAGCTTCTATAGTTGTTATAAGAGTACTTAGTGATTGATAATTTTTGTAAAACAAGAGTGAGTGAGTTAACCCGAAAAAATGGTATGTATGCGTTCTACATAAATCCATTAAGTAATATATGCTAAGTTGTATTCGATTATTTTACATCTAAAATCAAAATATAACACGTCCTTGCATGTGTCTGAAGTCATAGAAAAAGCAATAGTGTTTTCACTGTTCTATAATTTTCAATTCAACAGTTTTTTATTAAAAAATTTTTAAAATAGCATTTAAAAAAAAATACTTCCAAGTAAAAAAAACTGAAATGTCTTTTAACTGTTTTTTTTTTATAAAGAATTAATATATCTTAAGATTCTGTAATAAATAAGAAAAAATAGCTAATATAATAAGAAAGTTTATGAGTTTATATGAAAATTATTTATACGATTAATTTTATAAATATAAAAAAGGGAGGGGTCGGCACGCAAAACGCGCAGAAGTGCAAAGCCCCACTAGTATATACACGGTGGGCCATTTTAATCTATGCATCTAAATATTTTACCAGAGGTGCCACCTATTAAAAAATGACCTTTACAAAAGTTGATAGGTACAAAGGGGGCATCTAATGGTGACCTTAAATTTGACCTTGACCTCAATTTTCAAGATCATTTTAAGGTCAATCGTATTTTTCATATGAAAAGCCATATTTTCTATTTCGAATTCTGAAAGACCGTAAAATATTACATCGAAAATGCTTTAAACAAATTTTTTTTTATTGACCTCAAGAGGTTAATTCAAGGATAAACCATTCTAATCTATGCATCTTAATATTTCGCCAGAGGTGCCACCTATTAAAAAATGACCCAAACAAAAGTTGTTAGGTACAAAGGGGGACATCTAATGGTGACATTAAATTTACCTTGACCTTAATTTTCAAGGTCATTTTGCCGTCAAGTCATATTTTTCATATGAAAACCTATAAAAAATGTAAATATTTCTAGGATGTTTCACATTTTTAAAATATATTTTAAATAGGCAGCAGCCATACCAAATAACTATACATGTATTCTTAAACAAGTACATTAAAAAATCGCATTTTTTGGAAATTCAGGAACTTGTTACCAAGAAACAACGCAACCTACTAGATATAACGGAGAACTCTTTTTGTTCAGAATGGTTCACAAATCTGAATATATTTTTGTACAGCGAAATATTTATTCCTAGAGTTTGCTTGGACAAGGTATGTTTAAATGTAGTGACCAGGGCGTGAAGCAGATCTTGTGTTTTCCTATGCAACTGAACGCGCGGCACGCTTCCAACCGTTACTTTACCACGTTGTTTTACATACTTAGCGTTCAGCTACTCAGAACAATGTTTTTTTTTTTTAAATAAAGGATTTTTTCCTTTATTGTATCCCAGTCAGGCAATAATTGACGGATCAGGATTATTTTGGGGAAAAAATTATCTCAGCTGCAAAACGTCCTAGGAATTTAATTGTTTTTTAATCTTTGATTTCAAAAGCACTATAAAGTCCTAAAACAGCGGATAACATACGACTGAAAATTCAAAATTGATGTAGTTTAATACGTCAGGTCAACAAATGTGTTGCAGCAGTAGCAGCAGCAGTAGCAATATTAGTAGTGGTAGCAGTAGCAGCAATAACAGTATTAGTAGCAATAGCAGTAGTAGTAGCAGTAGTAGTAGCGTAGCAGCAGTAGTAGTAGTAGCAGTAGCAGTAGCAGTAGCAGTAGCGGTAGCAGTAGCAGTAAGAGTAGCAGTAGCGGTATCAATAGCCGTAGCAGTTACAGTAGCAGTAGTAATATTAGTAGAAGTAATAGTCGTGGTACTGGAAGTTGTTGTAGTAGTACTTATAGTGATAGTAGTGGTAGGTGTCAGACTGGTTAGACAAGTATGGAAACCAGCGGAGGAAAGATACGGTGAAAGGGGGATATTAATTGGGAAAGTTGGGAAGAAAGGGTAAGATAATAATAACAGTAATAACAGTAAAAAAATGTAGAATTGATAACAATCATAATTCAAAAGACATTATGAGATTACCTTGTAAAAAAAAAATAAGATAAAACGATGTGGCCGTGAATCAATAACTTGATGCCAAGTGGAAGCAAAACTATTAGCCCACTCAGCTATGGTAAGTCATGGTTGTACTTGACCAGTTGTCGTATTTGAGTATTAAGAAGTGGGCGGATCTCAGGTTAAAGTAAAGGTAGAGGAGCTCTTACACTCCAGGCGGTCAGAGAGAGAAAGAGATTACAGTCGCTCTGCGCATGTCATAAAAGTCTTGGGTGTTCGCATCATTGAGCTGAGCCCCATGATTACAGCATTTATACCGACATAGCAGATGCATGCAAGTGTTTTACAATACGGAGGGTTGAATCCTGAGTATCTAACGCAAACATTATTATACGACAGCAATAAACTGGTCGTTCCAAGCACAATTTTCGATGTGCATATATTCTTAAAATGAAATGAAATCTTTTTGAATAACGATGGGCAATATTTGCAACTTTTACGAAGAAATTTTTAATTCAAAAATTGATGAACATAATAGTTCCCTATTTTATCTATGACTCGTGCAAAAAAGATGTTTCATCGATTAAAGGAGGATGAAAATTAAGATAACATTAAATAAACTATTTAGCAATTCGAAAAAGTCCTAGTAGTGTGGCAGTATATTTTTTTTGCTTGAATGATAACAGTGGCTGCAAAATGAAAAATAAAAAGAAATTGTACAGAAAAATGCTCAACACATGATGGTTTTCGTTATAGATGATCAAGTTGAATGCTACACAAATATTAACCGAGTTATTGAAGGTAAGGATTTACAGAAATTCGATGAAGATCGTAATATTTGAGTTAGAACGGTTGTATATCGTATGACCTACAAGATCTTGATAAATTCTAAACATAACTTTTTTTTTTCATCCGAAAACAAGTTAAAATTTTGGGAACCTTGAGTAACAGTGAAAGTATTTATTGTCGTTCAAAATTTTAGGTGACATTTACACGCAGTCTAATAGGATATCACGTATTTTGTATATTAAAATCCATAGTGTACCAAAACTATCCACAAGATCTGGATAACAATCGATGGAGCGTAAATTAAAAATATTAGGAATGTTTTGCAGCACTGAAAATATTGATTAGGTGTGTAAGGGGGGCTCATGGGATCAAATATCTGTTTGAAATTGATGCTATTTAGTGTTGTATATATAGGAACACTCAGCCAGGCATCTAAAAGAGGTTAGACAAATATGCACTCATTTGACTACCGTCATATCGACAGTACTACCTTAAGTAAAACTAAAATAGCAGCTCAAAATACATATCAAATGATAACAAATCTTCAATTTCGTCATTGATGTAGCAAGAGTTGAATGATCTCGTTAGAAAGTTAGGTTAACCAATTGATGTTTCCAACTTTTTGGCTTCATTCTTAAGAGAAATAATATTCTGTAACCTAAAACAAAAGTATCTTTTCATCGAAACCGCGGCTGAGAATTCCGCAAGTTTTTCGTGAAGTAAGAAGATTCATTTTAAGTATTTTGTACCAACGTCAAGGGTCTTATAAATAAGCTAACATAAAATTTCTAGAAAGCTACTGATTGTTGACTATATATAAACTATTTGAAAGGGAGTATAAGGGCAGATATACTTAAAAACACAAACATATACTTTTGTACCTATCTTGATAAATAATCAGGATTAACCAAATGTCGTAGCTATTTCCTTGTGGGATAGTAGAGATAGGAAAAAATTATTACAGCAAGACAAAGCACTAGTCATCGCTACCGAGTTTATCGCTAACTCCAGGTTCTAATAACATAATTCCGAAACTCTCTCAGTCCAAGTTACCAAAAGGAGTATTTGATGCACGCTGAATTCGTATTATGTTCCAAGATACAAATTATATTGGTCAAATGAATCAGCCCGGCTTCGTTATGAAGATGTCGCAAATAACTTTTAGGCAGTAACAGTAGTTCAAAGAACAAAAAGATTGCTGCCATAATGGATTAATATTTAAAAAACCTATAGCATGCCTGAATTGACCAAATTGATCTGGATAAAGTATCGGCGAATTAAAATTTTTCTGCTCCAAATACTATCAAAAAATTGCAAACTTTTATTAGTTTGGTTAATTTCTGACCAAAATTTTCGGTTCAATTAACTGAACACTTGATTCAGTTATTTAAATTATTAAAAAATGGTTTTTGGTGGAATTGGCGTCAAGAACAAGGTCGGGCGTTTAGCCAGTTGAAAAAACTTACTTGTACGGATTTGGTTTTGGTTCACCCGCGAAAAGATGTACCGTTCGTGATTTATGCATATGCTTCCAAAAACGGTTTGAGTGCAGTGTTATGTCACAGTGATGATTATGGGCGTGAAAGAGTAGTTTATGTTGCTAGCCGTACTTTAAAAGAGGCTAAACCCAATTATTTTACGACCAAGCTCAAACTCCTAGCAATCCTCTTTGCCTTAAATAAATTTCGTTCCCTCGTACTTGGGACAAAATGTATAGTCAAGGCCGATCATAACGCTATAACGTATCTATTTTCTTGCAAAACGCTTAGCGGACGTTTGTAGCGATGGATGCTCGTGCTCCAGAATTATGACATCGAAATCACACACATAAACGGATCGGAGAACAAGGCAGCCGATGCCTTAGTAGGCAATTCCAAAGTCGTGATTTACATGAACGGGAACAATACGCGATGTACTCATTGTCCCAATACTTATTGGGGACCGAGATATTGGATCAAATTAAAAATTTAAGAGATCTACAAAATCAAGATATCAAGATTAAAATGATTTTAAGGATGAATTTAATGATCACTCTCGATCAAATCATTATGATGTAATTGATGATATCCTGTATAAACAATTAGACGTAAAAAAAAAATTATTATTACGAAGGAGTTTTAATTTTATTAGTTCATGAAATTTACATAAAATACGGTCATATAGGGAGTCGGAAGTATTACCACCTTCTGAATGAAATTTGTATTTGTGCCGCTATGAAGAAATTAATCGCTATAAAAAAAAGTGTGTGCGAGCTGTGTCAAAAAGTTAAGGCATACACGATGTCAAATTGCTTTGAAACTCGGCCTATTCTTTCAAAGGGACTACACGAATTATTCGCGGTTGATTTTTATGGGCCACTACCAGTTTCTTGGGGTGGATGTAAATGTTTTTTAGCTACAGTCACTGTTTTTAGTAAATTTGTCGCTCTTTATCTACTAAAAAAGGCAACGACGACGGTGACACTGAATCGCTTACTACGAAACTACATTACAAACTACCGTAAATCAAAGGCCATTCAAATCAAACAGTGATCATGGTACGCTATTCACCTCAAAAAAGTTGACTGAGCACTTAGTTAAACTCAATAACATGAAGACAATTTTCTTATTCATCTGCCATCCACAGAGTAATACATATATAAATGACACAAATGGACTTGATGAGACGAAGAGAATCGCCAAGGCCTCGGTGGCACAAGTGGTAGCGTGCTTTCCCGGGAAGGAGGAGCTTCCCGGTTCGACTCCGGGGTCGAGGTGGTTTTTTTTCGTCTCATCAATAATTTTAATTTGACAACTCGAATTTACTTGGTATGAATATGAAATAAATTCATCAGAATTCGATGTTTATTGAAATAACGGCTATTTTAAAATATAGCGATTTCCATCACGTATGGAGGCTTCGCGCTGTACGTTGAAAAAAATGATAGGTAAATGCCTTGTTAGAGTCATTTATGTATATATTTATATATTCACCTATTTTGGAATCATATTTGTTAATGTATTAAAAGTTTTAAGATTGTTTTATTTTATTGGTATGTAGGTTTGGGACGTCTGGTCCGAGTACTTTTATGTGCCCCTGAACATATTCAGAGTGGCTATCAACGCGCTATTGAATTAACTCAGTAGTTACGAGCTAAAGATCTCTGATATTGGTGTATGCATTAAGCCCGTAAGACGTCCCCGATCCGATTCACACGAAAGCAAAACACCGTGAGCCGACAAAGAGTGTTCGAAGGGTATCAAGTCCAGCGATTAGTGAATGACAGTCCCTAGATTTAGACTCGTATTTAGTATGTCATTTTCATGTCCACAGATCGCCATGTCGATCCCGAATCAGCTGTCCCGTCAAACCCTCATGTGGGCATTACAAGAGATCTCAAACGACAATGGAGGGAAAGTCGTCGGCGAGTTTCACGAATGTTGTCAAGCTACGAGGCCAGCGCAATCTTTTGTTGGTTTGCTAGAGGGAAGCATTCAGTCGTCGTTTTGCAACCACAGCACCGTCCACTTACTTTGCCGTGGATTCGAAAAGAACTTCAACGACCTTAACGACTGGAAGACAACCTTCATGATGTAGAAAACATCTGTTTGGATGAGATTATTTGGGAAGGTGCTCTAATAGAAGTTTTCGATCAGTTAGATGCGAAATCCTCTGTGGCGGCCAATGAGGGGACTAAATATGTACAAAGGTGCAAGCATCGCTGCGTGGGACCGCGACCAGAAGCGAATTTACGCGAAGCCGCACGTCACACTATGACTTTTTTAAAAAACATTAATGACGTCACGTGGTTACATGCTATAGATGGCAATTTTTGTCAAAACTTCATGTGTGTAAGTGATATTAAAAATTATGCAATAACATAAACGAGTTGACAGTCATTTTTATGGTTTTTTGGGTCACTGATTCCGAATATGAGGTCAAAATTTCCAAATCTCTCCCCCTTTACCCCTTATTTACCACCCCAAGGGTTAATATTTGCAAATCGTACCTCATGACGAAGCCAGGTGTCATTTTCATGGTTTTTTGGGTCGTTGATAACGAATACGAGGTCGAAATTTCGAAAGCTCACCCCCTTAATCCCTTATTTACCACTCCAAAGGTAAATATTTGCAAATCGTACCTCATGACGAAGTCAGGTATCATTTTCATAGTTTTTTGGGTCGCTAATAAGGAATACAAGGTCGAAATTTTGAAATCTTACCCCCTTCAACCCTTATTTACCACCCCAAGGGTGTATATTTGCAAATCGTACCTCATGACGAAGTCAGGTGTCATTTTCATGGTTTTTTGGGTAGCTGATAACGAATACGAGATCGAAAATACTAAATGTTACTTCTTTTTTCTTACCTCGAAAATTGAAAGTCTTCAAAGTCTATATTTGTATTAATTTTATGGTATAAAGATGCTTATGCAAGGCTTTTAAGCAACAGTCATTTATTGATATTGTCCGAAAAGGTTTAAACTTGTCAAGTCCACAAATAAAAATAAAATATTTATGAACTCGTAGAAATTTTCTATGATAATCCGCTGTTTTAACGCACTTCTCCAATTTTTAATGGAAGCTTGAGCGGTAATCAAGTTCTTAGCTCGGGTTTGCACTTGTCGCTACTACATCAGTCGTTAGTATTACAGGTTAATATATTACTCAAAGTTTATTTCATCAAACTTTTAAAATAATTTTTTTACATTATACAACATTGTGCAATGATGTTTAATATATTCTTAATTAAATAACAAATTGGATATTATAGATTTAGTCGCTGTCTGTTGTTATTATTGGTCATTAACTCTGATTTTGCCATGAATGTTTCAAAAAGATCCCTCATAACTGAAATCGTACTTCAGAAATTACTGTTTTGTTACTGGACTTTTATTGTAACAATGAATAGTTGTTCTTGCTTTTTACAGTTGCAACAAATTCTCCTAATTTTAACTTTCTTGAAGGTAATAAATGTTACATAAATTGAAATTCAAAAAACAATCACATGATACGTTAATAAATTATAAATAAATAATAATTTTTTTTTATAGTATTTAAATAAAATTTGATCTGGAATAGAGTTAGATTATTCCCTTCGACAATAATCAGAAGAGCTTGGATAATTCAAAAGAGCGACACAATAAACCTTATATATGATTCGTGCCTTCGTTAAAAGATTAGATTAGCAGATATTTACCCACATGGGTGGTAAATTAGGGGTGCAGGTGGTGAGATTTCGAAATCTTGACCTCATATTCGTTATGAGCGACCCAAAAAACCATGAAAATGACACCTGACTTCGTCATGAGGTACAGTTTACAAATATTTACCCTTGGGGTAATAGATAAGGGGTGAAGATTTCAAAATTTCGACCTCGTATTCGTTATCAGCGACCCAAAAAACCGTAAAAATAACTGTCAACTCGTTTATGTTATTGCATAATTTTGAATATCATTTACACACATGAAGTTTTGAGAAAAATTGCCATCTTTAGCATGTGACCACGTATCGTCATCAATTATTTTCAAAAAAGTCGGTATTTTATCTTTTAGTATATAACTTCAGGATTAATTTAAGCCCAAAAACTTCTACGCAGCTGTGAAATTCGCTTAAATCAAGATTTTTGTCCACTTTTTGATGATCTCATCTCATAGTGGCGTCGGCAAACAAAAGTCTCGGCGGCTAGAGTTTGGGAGGGTATACCTCAAGCAAATGGATCATCGTCGACGAGCAGCAGTGGCAGAAAGTCACGAAGCCTGAAAGGAATCAGTTGCTCCAGCGATACATAATTCCGGGACCTGCTCCAACCCTTGACGATTGCAGTCATCCTTGTTAGTGGTACTCGTCGGTCTCTGTTCGTGATCAGTTTTGCAGCCGCTTTCTCATTGCTTCGAGACGTATTTGACTTTCGATTAATTAGTATTCGTGAGTACGAAGGTTACCTCTTCAATTTCCTCTTTAATCTTTTTTTTTTCGTTTGTCGTATTACCATGCTAATAGTTACAACGATTCCTGTTGACTTCGTGTGCCTTTCATAAATTCGGCATCTTTTTTGAGCATTCAGTGATTATTATTATTTAAGGCGATTTATTAAAATCTGGGGTTTCATATGATGTGCATAGTAATAATTCTATGATCTCGGATGAGGTGTATTTGCTACGATGAATTGTGCGTTCATTCGTCTAAATAAGAATGTAGCTTTCTAAATATAAGGCCTGCGTTTATATTGATGCGTTAAGTGAAAAAGTAAAATTATTGATAAGGTGATAAGGAGAGGCTGGAGTTGAAAGGGGGTCAATCGTTTTTTTATTGCAATAGTGAGACTTAGTATTTTTAACCTTGAGTTGTTTGCGAAAATTAATATTATGTAACTAGGATAGAATTTCTGTTCAACGTTAAAAAGAACGAAAAAACAAACGAACTTTCGTTTGCTTCCACACTACATAATTTTGTTGTACTACGTTAAGATTAAGATTAAGATTTTGAATTAATATTAATATAATTTAGTGTACGGATGAGAAAATAACTTTTTTTTAAATGGTCACTTCGCATTTTTTCTAATAAAGGGGAGGAGTTCGCTTTGATCTATAATTTTTTGCATTAAAACAATCTTTTAAGGATCTATACAAATATTTTTCATCATTACTTTGGGTTAAAAGTGTGCCAAGAAATAAATTCCGTACTACATTTGTTCTGCATATTTTTTTTTATTAATTTGTTTCTGTTTTTGAAACCATTTGCTTATTATAAACGATCAATTTTAATTTTGTCAACCATTCAATTATTATTTGTGAAACCACATACATCCTAGTCACGAATCAAGTTATTAAAGTATCTAACAAACCAAATTGTGTGATATCTCGGGCTGACACGATTTACCCTGTCCTTCACATGATAGCACATATCACACAAGTTTGACAAAGTGTTTAACGCAACAAATCAACAACTGCTGTATATTATATAAAAAATGATAGTTTAAATAAGCTAATTTTTTGGGAAATTAATAGAATTGATTGTTAACAATAAAATTACGTGATACTTATGACTTTTATTAAGAAGGCTTTTTACTAAAATGTACGTCTTTTTTTTTATTAATCATTCGAGCAGTCTGTCAAGATCTTGTTTGAATAATCAATAGAACGCTCCATCAAGATATTCCTATAAAGTATTATTGGAATATGAAACAGAGGTGCTTTATAATGTTTAGTATAATTATTTCATGAACTTTGACACATTAAAAATGTTCATGTTATCTAATTATAGTAAAAAAACCCTCAAAAGAGGGGAATCTTTCTCGCTTTGTATTTAATGCCATATTTTTCTTTTCAATTTTTTTCAAATTAGTCATCATAGGTAATTTTTAAGGATAAATTTACGTATCAAAAGGTACATATAATAAGGTACTTGCATTAAAATTTTCTTAAAATTCTGTCTAATCCATTAGGTGGATTATTAAAATATCATGGACACGTTTTTTTTCATATAAACAAAAATAGCGGAGATATAGCATTTCAAAGTTCGGGAGTATGGGTAAGATACGTCATAGTGATGTACGATTCGCATATAACTATGACGTTAGGCGTATTTATAACGGGCTCTATCTCCGTAAATTTTCGATTGTATGAAAAAAAAAAGAAGAACCATGTCTAATATTTTTAAGTAATCTACCTGACAAACCAAATAGAATTTATCATGCAAGTACCCTATTTCCAACATAACAATAATAGAAATCATATTCTGTACATAACTTTCAACTGATGAATCCAAGATCATTTAAGGCGTAAAATGAACTTTGAAAAATTTCATTCGAATAAAATGCCAAAAAAATTCTTTATTTGCAAATCTTTAAAGACCAGTTTATATTTGTGTAATATATTAATTCATTAAATTTCGTAATAACAAAAAAATCATATCGACTTATTTAATTCAAAAATGTATAAACATGAAGTTATTCTTACTTCAAAAACTTAACATCAAAGTAAATAGTTACATAAACATTTTAACTCACATTTGTTGCCAATTTCTGTCATTTGCTTTTTATGTTGAAAACAATTAGTATTATGCTCATGTCACAATTGACTATGCAGCATTACAATCATGTACATGGAATACTTATTTATGCAGTAGGAACTTAATTATTAAATTTATCAAATAATAAACTTATTTTTATGTGGTATTTGAACGGTACGGTCTGCTGCGATCTTCGTAACAGTACTGTTTGAGCCTGATGAGGTTGGCGTTATACCAACGAAACGTTGCTTAAAATGAAGATCTTGAAGTTCTAATTTTTACTCCTACATTAGCTCTCAACTGATCGTGTGCTTATGCACAGACACAACATATTGAAATAAACTTATTTATTTATGTATTTATTTATTCACAGATTTCTAATACCTGAATCAATGGCATATCTAAAATGTATAAAATCAACTTAAACGATATACAGCAAGTGTTCATTTGTTGCGTTAAACGTTTTTTTAAACTTGTTATTACTCGATAAATTAATTCCGGCATTATTACAAGTGGACCAGACCTATAGAGGAAACTACTCAAAAAAAAATTAGAGCAAAGGATGTATCTCAAGTTATATTTATTCGTTTTTTATCAGTCCAATATCTTTTTTTTTCTTGTAACTCAATAGTCATTGTTTTAATAGTATGTAGTTAAAAATAAAATTTGCTATAGTGTACGACTAATTATTGCATAATTTTTCCAAGTACCGTAATATCAATATTTCTTTCATATAATAACTGCTGTATTAGGATTCGCTTCATACATTTCAAATATAACGCTTACTCACTTGCTTTTTTACTCTGTACGGACTTACACATAAATTCCAAACAAAGACTATAGCCTATGCTAAAAACGAATTTATCTTTCTCAACTCGAATGCTCATTCTTATATTATGTTGCTTTAAAGTAATATTCGCTGCTTTCAAATCGCTACACTTGGTGTTCTGCGCAATACCATCAGTTCACTTACGGCTGCTGACAAATAAGCTTCTCTTAGCTAGTACTTATTCCTCTTTGCTTTGTTATTATATTATACATAGTTATGTCAGTAAAAGCTAGTTTATTTATTTTTGTCTGCCATCTCGATTCTACTACTGATTTAGGCTATGCCTCGCTCGCAATATGTCCTAAGGAAACAAATATAACTAATTATTTGTCATTGTTAGAAAAAAAGCGCGCTGACATATTTTGCTTAAAGTGGTGTGGTAACAGTATCATACTTTTAAGTGCACGACTGCGTGATTTTTTATTTTTCAAATATACTCAAATAAAAAGAGCATACATTTACATTGTATTTTATTTAATAATACTCAAAATAAGTAAATAAATAATCAAATTACATACCAAAAAACAACTGGAATAATTAAAATTATTTAACGGAAAAAAGTGGTTCTTGGGACCACCGGTAAAAACGAAGTTCCATCGCACAGTGGGGCCAAATCCCAAAAACCTGGCCAAAAA
Source organism: Copidosoma aretas (assembly GCA_030522625.1). Lineage (NCBI taxonomy): Eukaryota > Metazoa > Arthropoda > Insecta > Hymenoptera > Encyrtidae > Copidosoma > Copidosoma aretas. The sequence goes on from JAPYYV010020916.1 coordinate 14,849, forward strand.
TCCCAAAAATGAAGGTCTAAAATAGAGATTTTTTGACTTACTATTGGTCACAGTAGACCCTAGGGAGGCAGAAACCAACTATAGTAAGCGCTGAAATCA
>JAPYYV010020918.1:0-12278 GCA_030522625.1 Copidosoma aretas
AAAAAAAAAAAAAAAAAAAAAAAAAAAAAAAAAAAAAAAAAAAAAAAGAATTTTCGCGTACCGTGTAAGAGTAGAGCGCCGTGCACTTGTATATGTTCTCGATGGGAGCTACGCCCGTGGTTGCGCGTATCTCGTTGCTGGTGGCCACCTCGTCGGCTGTTTCGTCGTTGCCCCAGTCTGCGGTGGTCGGGTCGTCCCAGCCGGCCGTTATCTCGTCTATTCTCTGCTTCTCTGCCTCGAGCAGGGCTGCAATGCACGCGCGTCGTTAACGATTTTACCAACTATACTCCTGCTTGAACTTGTCTACTAATTTTTCATCGAAGCTGTATGAGCTGATAATTCATACAAGTCTATTGTACAAAATTGTTGGGTTGAATAGCGGGTAGGGGTGCACGTCGATGACAACATACATTTATTTATTTATAGGGTACAAGGTGAGTTTACTGTCATTTCGGGTAGTGTATTATGGCGATGATCTGATAATGTATAATACTTCTGGCGACTCACGTTTCAGGCACACACATGTAAGATTTATAATGTGCAACGGCATGCTAAAATCGAGCGTTACTTCGTATCGACAAAGTGAACATAAGTTTATGGCTTGGTGGGTTACAGTTACAATGACATAATTATTATGAGTCATGATAGAACAGCTCTGCTGTGCGGTGTATTATGACCAGTATACACATTGTAATATTTCTAGCCGATGACATTCATAGAAGTTGAAAGTAACACTACCTGAATCATCGTACGCTGTACCTTCGATCGTAAAGGGGAGAAGATTGAAAGAAAAACAAAACAACGAAGTTAAGGTGGTGAATCAGTTATGTCAATTTGCCAAGTTCGTAACAACTACAACGTATACGCCCAATCATTGACAATAACCAAAAGAAATTTGTAAAAGGGACGCTTGGAAAAAAAAAAAAAAAAACAAAAAAAAAAAACTCGTTTAATCAAAGGAGAGAGGGAACGAAGCTCACCGTCGACCTCGGCGCTGTCGTTTCTCTGGCGCTCCTCGGCCTCCGAGTCCTCGTCGTCATGGCCGTGACTGTGTTGACCTGCCACGGAAGCCCGTCCGGGCCTCTCTACCGTTGTCAGGTCGCTGCCCGCGTCGTTGTCGCTGTCGTAGAACGAGTCCGACGACGGCTGATCTTGCTGTGTAGAAAATTGAATGGCACATTGGTAAATAATGAATCGTTCGGTGAAGGAAAAAAAAAGAAGATTTATCACCACGTTGCCGGAGGCGTCTGTTTTCAAGGACAGCGAGCTGGCAGACCGTGGCATGTCGGAGACGCTGAGCGTCTCGATTTCTTGCAAAAACTCCTCGACGTTGACTGAAATTCGTGAAATCAAACGGTGACATTGTGCATCGCACGTAGCGTCGTGATGGTTATATCGATAACGCCTATATTAATATCCAACGGTACGAACCTCCGCCTTTCCGCAGACACTCTACGCGCGCCTCGGCCTTCATCTTAGCGGTCTGGAAGGAACGAGATATGCTCGATGATAGCTGTAGTCTACGATACGAAACACACGCACACACACATACCTCGGCCTTTCGCATCGCCTGGCGCATCTCCTCCATCTTCGTCTCCAGGTCCGGGCCGTTCGGGTCGTTGGGGTCGGTCTGAAAAAACCGAAACGGCGATATAAACGCGCAACGCATCACACATTATACCAAGAGAGTCACCAGCACCTTCTGGCCGGACTCGCGCATCTGCTGGTAAGCCTTGAGCTTTCTCTTGCTCTCGTTGTAGGTGTTGACCTCGCGGGCGATCTTCGTGGCCCAGCGGCGCGCCTCCTTGGTCAGCGTCTGCGCGGCCGCGTTGTCCACCGTTATCCTGGAGTTCGTTTTGCGGTGAAAAATGACGAAACAAATTTCATGACATTGTGGTACTAGTGATAATGTCATCGCTCTTACCTTTCCACTTGATCGTTGTCGCAGGGCTCGTAGTCGTACTGTATGTGCTGCTTCAGCACGGGAAAGTACAGATAGAGGCACTGCAAGTTGTACTCCCTCGTGAGCTGCAACGTATCATCGGACGAGCGTGAGATTTGTGCATGGGATGATCACGTGTGATGATTACGAAGGGTGTTTCTTTCATTGGCACTTGGCCAGAAGTCGCGGTAAGAAACGTATATGGGTCGGAAAGCAAAGTTTTGACCATCCAACCAGAGAATCGGTACGCGAGAGTGGATATAGCTACCTGCGAGACCTGGTTGTTGACCGTCGTGAAGCTGTTGTTGATGGCCGCGCAGGTAAGGAGTTCGGTCCGGGCCATGACCGACAGGTAGTCGGCTATCTTGTCGAAAACCCCCTGCTCCATGATCTGAAAAGCACACAAGTGTGATTGTTGTATGTTTTCCTCCGTCGATGCGCGGGATTGCGAGCGTCGACACCACTGACTTGCATCGCCGTCTGCAGATCGATCGAGAAGTACCGGATCTGGTGAGCGTTGGCCGCGGCGAGGGCGAGCAGGTAGTCGTTGCGCGCCCCCGTCGACTTTTCCTCCAGCTGGTCTCGTTTCGAGCTCACCTACGTACGGACGTGAACGATTCGTTAGTATCGATGAATAATCTTCGCGTCCACAGAATTCGTATACCTTCGCGCTGTTCTTTTGCAGGGACGTGATCGACTGGAAGAAGGAGCCTTTCTTCTTTTTCAGCCTGCAATCGGGCGGAATAAACGTATTAATAACAGTCCGTCGTAAGAGGTAATTTTTTTCTTTTTTTCTTTTTTTCTTTTTTTCTTTTTTTTTCAGGGTGACGGTGAAATTCGAAAATTCGCATCAGACGTACAACAAGGGGCTGATAAGAGGGAGGGAGGAGGTGGCGCGCCACGCGCACGTACTTCTCTTCGATGTCCTTCGCCTTGTCGCGCACGTCGTGGGCGCTGTGCTCCTCGTCGAAGTAGAGCTTCTTCGTCTTATCGACGTCCTGCACGCACGTCTGCAGCTCCTTTTGTACCGTCATCAGTTGGTCGACCGCCTGCGTTTTGGCAGATACAACGGGGGCTTTTATTTCGTTTTGCTCCTCGATCGCGTTATTATTATTATTATTTTTCTTTTCGCGGCAATCGAGGGGAACAAAAAAAAAAGCAGGTGGCGTTGCACAAAGTACCTTTTTCGCGATCTGGACCTTGTGCATTTTCAGGACCTTGATCTCGTCGGCTATTCTCGCCTGGAACACCTCGACGGCCGCCAGCCGCGCGTTCGCTATCTTCTCGTTCTCCTCGAGCACCGTCCGCCAGACGTTCCACATGTTCCTGTCGTTGGGGAAAAAGAGAAAAATATCAGTTCTCGAGCGATATCGATTAAAAATTTGTTTGCGGATACTCGCCATCTTTCGACGTTGTCGACCTTCAGGTCGGGAATGTTGAGGATTTTCTTGTTCAGGTAGGCCGAGGATATTTTCATCAGCGCCTGTTCGACATTTATTTTTCATTATTACCTTTTGTTTCGATTGTGCTGCTATTTTGATGCCTCTATGTATGAACTTTATGTCATCATGCATACTCACGTCCGCGTACGATTTTTCTATCGCCGACCTCTTGACCAGGAATGTACTGGAAACAAGAAATAATCGCACGTTATACGGATGTACTTATTTTTGTACGGGTATTTTCAAAAGTACAATGGCTTCGAAAGCCAAAATGAATCACATTTGACGATCGAAGCGATTCCATCCAAGTATGACCCACACTACACTGACATGCATGGATGTGCATATAAGCTCCAATCTATGATGAAATGATCGATGCAGGTGCCAAGACGTTCGTTCATTCATACCGAGGTGTATCTACCCTAAGTATACCACCTAAGCACAGCGGCTTTGCGTATAGTATACAGGCAAGAAGGGGATGCGTACAACGTATGAGAAAAGAAAAGCTCTCACCGTATGTCTTCGAGAAGGTCGCACTCGTGCTGATTCTTGAGCAGCAGCTTGGCGGCCTGCTCCGAGTGCACGTTCTTCAGGAATTTAGCGTAATTCCCCTGCAATCGGGCAAAAAACGCGCGTATTATTCGATCGTGATCGTTACGCCCCGCCGTCATCGGTGTTTGATCGACGAGCCGCTGCGCTTCTTACTTTCATTGATTCATGAAATTAGCGGGGCTGCGAGATTATGCTCGCAGCGTACCTGTATCATTGGATTGCCAATAGATTCGAGAACGCAAAATTGTCGAGCTAACCCTTGTTGTGTATTTTATTCCGTCTAACCTCTTCCCCTGCCGCGGCAATCGCAACTTTAAGTATAATCGAACCTTTCCGGTACCTTTTTCGGGCCGATCGCGAACAGGCGGAACGGGATCGCAGCACCGTTGGCCCCATCGAAAGCTCCGAAGGCGACGCCCGCATCGACAAGGAGCTCTTGGAAAAGTTTAGGCAACATCGGCGCGTCTTTTTTTCACGCACCAGGCCGCGCGCACGGTGTACAAATCGTCCCGCGCAAGACTTTTCAACGCGCGCGACACACGCGATGCCGCGGCGCGAAGATTTCTAAATGCCCGCTGCAACTTCAGCAGCGTCGGGGGCGTTCGAAGAAAGTCCCGAAGCTCCTTTCGGCGCTTTTGCGCCAAACTTGCGAGTACACAAGTGGTTTGCAACTTTGCGCCCGAGGCCGGACCGCGCGCGTGGAATGTCCGAATAATCATACGCGCCAGCTCTTGTTTCTTGTTCTCCACCCCGCAAAATTCGCGCTCAGTTTAATCCCGGACGGGGGTGAAACGATCGACGCCGTTGTTATCCGTTTCGCTGGAACGTAATTTGCATGGAAACGGATCGACGAGAGCCACATTAATTCTTTCCAAGACCTTTAGTTACTAGACGTCAATGACACCACTGTACGTACAAACGAAAGGCTGGTTTCAAAATTGATGTCATGAACTTTGTAACGCTTGGAATGAATTAATGTACCCTGGGTGCACCCAGACTCCCGGTGTACACCTGCTGCAGACTCAGAGTACACCCCACGCATACATCGAATGAAATCGCTCGTGCGCGTGATGCTCGGAACAAGAGCTCGCCCGACGATTGACATCGAGGATCAAGATTCATCGAGCCGATCGTTCGAACGTGGCCCAGCAGCCTTTCTCCTTCCCTTCAGCTCCTGGCCCAAATCGAGCACAACCCGTTTGGGAGAAAGATCCAGAGGGGCTGGATCAAAATTCAGTCCCAACGTTTACGTGTGCGCCGATGCGGCGCGTCCAATTACCGGGCTCATTTAACACCGCGCGCGTCCGTATATGCCTGTGACATGCACACCCAGACACGTATTATACCGGTATAGGCCGAGAGGAGGATCACGAGCGAGGGGGTGGCCACTGCGTTATCGCTCGCGCGCGCGCGCGGCCGTATCGCTTTTACGCGCGTATCATACACAACGTGCAGCGTCTGCCGTACGATAAGCAGTATATATACATATATACGTGCACAGGGCGGCCAATGCCAGGCTGTATCGCTGCTGCCGCGACGCCGGTGGTAGTGATGTGGGACGTATACTACATGCGTGTGCAGTTACTTCGGTCAGCAGCGCCGATCGATTTCTCCGGGCCTCTGTAGCCATTATGTCTCTGTCTCGCTCTCCCGTCCCTGTACCGCCGCCACCCCCGGCGCGCCGCTGTTCGCTCTCGAAAATCGAGGCAACATCGTAGGAAGCGAGGAACGGACGGATACACATATATATGTATGCACGCGCGTGGACCGCATTGGAAGAGGCGGCGGCTTCGCTGCAGCTCGTACCGGTGTCCAGACGCGCATCGGTATACGTACAAGAATATATCCCGTGCGACTCTCTTCCCGTCTTTGACGAGCCGCGCGTTTGTGTACGCATATACATAGGTGCGCAGGTCTGGACTCTGTATTATACGCTCATCGGAGATTCTGAGCTGCAGCGGATGTACAGGGATCGCGCTCTGTTTTACTGGAAACCCTGTGAGCTAATCGTTGTTCGAATCATCAAAATGCATCGCGGCGATGGTCGGTGAAAGATTGGACGAATGATCAAACGGATCAGTTTGCAGATTCGGCGTACTTGGATTTTTGATGAAATTGTGTTTTACGCATTCAATAACAACAAGTCTTCTCACATAAAAGTACAGCTCGTTGTCACGAATTTGACAAAAAATTCGCCGATTCGGCTGTTGGTAAACTGTGGCAAACTTTGATTCCCATGTACAGGCCCTTTTTCTTCCTCTCTCCGCGATTCGGGTGAACTGCGAATTTGACCGGGTTTCCGATGTATTATTGAGTAACCGCGCTTACCGATGATTATATACCTGGAATCGATTTTCCTTCTTCTTCCCTGATGCGGGTATATGTATATAATTAGATGGTTCCTATATGTATATATCTCCACACAAAAGTAGGTGGATGCTGCACGAACAAAATGCGAAGACGGCTAGTAGTTCGTGACGAGGGAGTCTTTTGTGCCGACGCGGTAATTAGTAATATAGGTGTATAGAGTACCTACTGCAATCATTATTCTCTTCGGAGGATCGAACTTTTTAGCGCCCGAGGCTTAAAGTTATGTACTCATGCACGGATAAGTCACACTATTTTATCCCTCTGAAATGTCCTGAAAGTTGTATTCGTGCGTCTTTTGAAATCGTGTAGCCACGGATGGATGTTTGTTTGTCGCACGCGCGAACAGTAGATGATATATTACTATGTATGGTGCGACAGTAGTTACGGTCGAGATGTGGTAAGACACACTGCACGTATGTACGTATGTACTTCACATTACAGCAATGTCAATTCAATAAAATTAGTACAATGAAACGATATGGTTGATCTGCTATTAATTACAAATAGCTCGCACTATTTACAATGTACGAGCATTTTTTAATTTGTTTTTCTGCCACTTCCTTAAGACAATCGTTCGAGGAAAAAACAAGATTTAGTGTAATAGTTATGACGAGGCGTTTATTATCATAAAGTCCACCACCCTGAAATTCGCCGCAACTGCCTGAACCTCCTCGTTCCCCTGCAAATTATGCTGACCATAAGAAATAACACTATGCCACGATCCCGAACTAAGACGAGCTTGAATTATTCCAATGGGACCCCCCCCCCCCCCCCCCCCGAAAAAAAGGATCGAAAATTAATCCGGGCGCTCGAGCGAAATTCACAGAGTCTTTTCCCCGCGGCTGGCAGCACTCTTAAATAAATCTCCAAATTAAACCACCCCCGCCGCAGCCGGACGCTCCCGAGCGGTCGATCGAACGAAGAAAACGAAAACGGGCGGATGATCCTCGACCGCGGTACAGTGCGAGCACAGTATGCATAGGTACGTACAGGCACCGACGCCTGTATTATAAATGTACCTCCCCGCCGTTGAACTCGAGGAATTAATCGCGCGCTCTCCCCCGAGTCAACGAACCTCGCGGGTCTGATTTTCGGGGCCCATTCGATTTTCCAGTCTTGTTTGCCCTGATGATGGTATACCAATTGTTAAATACGATCGGCGGGTCGTGAAGCTTGGCTCCATAAAAGGTTGATCGTCGAAATCGTGGCCCGGTGCCTCAGCGGCAGCTTTGGGCCGAAGAGAGCTCTCGAGAGCCCCTGAATAAGCAAACCAGAGCGAGACGCGGAGTAAAAGCTTTTTTTTAAATAATTCAACGGCGCGGGTAATGCTAACGGATGTATTACTACGGGCACGGTGCATCGATAGCGCGAGGTATTATTCATCAGCTACGGAGACTAAAATCTCCTCCCCTGGTTGATCATTCCACGAATAATCGATTTGTGCGTTAAAAGTGTCTCTCTCTCTCTCTCTCCGTAAAAGTGCTACCCGTACTCTGCTCGTTTCTCGGGAAAGATCGCGCGACGGCTCTGACGCGTGGTGAAACGCGAGTTTTGCGCACAGCTCGAGCGAGGACAGTGCAACGTACACCCGCGCCCCGAGAATTTCCCAGCGCCCGGTTGACGACTCGGTCATTGTGCGCCCAGCCGACAACGGCGCGAGCGCGCATATTTGCTCCCTTTCCCCGGCGAGCGAGGAAAAACACGGAGGAGATCAACGCGGCGACGAGTCGCGGGCACAGGGGGAGCGACAAAAGGGCGGAACGAGGTGTCCCCGATGTGCGTGGCTCTTGTGAGTTTTGTCTCGTTTCTTGCTGGCTGGTACTGGGAAGAGTGTCGATTGTGTCGAAAAGAAGACACACTTCTATCATGGGTGATGAGATTGCAAACGATACGCGATCGAACTGCTGTCACCGAAAATCGAGGGGTCGCCCAGCAGAGTGGTTAATATTATTTAATCGTTATTTCAGCGCAACATTTTTTCTTCGTTTCATATATTCCTGGCATATTGCTGATCATGTGTATTTCTAATGATTCTTGTGCACGTCTTCGACAATGATCGACGTGGCATTTCAAAGTTTGTCTCGCGTCTTATCAAGTCGATGGTGGCTCCGGTCGTTCTCGTTAACCGAATTGGCAATGCGAGTTGGAAGCACTTGAGTTGTTTTTACTCGTTTCGAGGAGTAGTAACGTTTTCCCGCGGTACACCCCGTTTTAATGAAAACAACCGACTAAAGGCTTACCCAAAAAAAAAAAAATAAGCTTCTGCATTCGAGGCACGATATTTTGATTTCGCCAGGGAATGGTTCTAATATTTATGCCAGGCACGGATTACTTTTCACAAATGCTTTACAACACCGCATATTTAGATACAATTTTCATTTTCCGTTACCTTATTGTCTATTGTCAGCTCTATGAGCGTGCGCAAGTATTTCGTACCAATACAGCTCGTAGGGATGATTGTTCTTTTGAAAGAATAGCGCGTGCCGATCTCAACGATCAAAGGCTAGAGTTAACGTGGAAAAAAACCCTGCATTCACTTCGGTTCAACTCATGCAAAACGGTAAAAAGTATCTCGGACCTCCATGATCTTGGTACCGACATGAATATTTTCCCCACGAAGCCGTACACTTTCCGCTTACTACACCCTTACGGAGCAGTCCTGCCTGGAGAAAAAAACCATGAACAAAATCGAACGTCATTTCGTGCAAGGCTACAGCTTCCCGGAGAAGGCCCCGAAATATTTACAGCGACGCGATAACGAGCATCAGTCCCGGGGAGCACGCGACGCTCTCCCCCTCCTTCTGGGGTATAAACTTCCGTCAGGCATCAGATATTGGCTTCCCCTCCGTCCCCCTCCGCGCGCTCTCTTTTTTTTTACGTCGCGCGGGCGAACCTCCTTACCTGGAAAGATTGCCGTATTATACACCCCATACACAGCGTTCGGATGCAGAAGTAGGTGTATGCGTGCCGCGGGGGTTGCGAGACAAACGCGCAGTTGTATCATCGTATTGCGAGTTGGGGACCAGCTGTCGCGCGTCGTCTCGTTCAATCGTTTCTTTTTCTTCAGTCGTCATTTATCGTGTTTTTACAATTTCCACTGTTTTTTTTTCAGGCTATTTATTGACGTGGTAAATATTCAGTTACACTTTCTGCGGACGGGATGGAAAAGCAAGGTATAAAAAGTGCGGAAACGTCGAAAGGGGTATGTATAGGCACACCGTACGGAAATAGTCATACCATTACCGGCGGTAAAAGACACTTATTTTTTTCATCAATTATGAACACCGCGCCAAGTGTGCGCTCGTCGAGCTGAACATTTTCCGTGCGGAGCTATAATTATACGAACGACTGCTGTTCGCGGTTTGTCATTGAATCGCACGGCATGGCTGACTATATCCTGTCATTATCTACTTGCGCGCATCATGCTGTATGTACATACAACGACGGGAGCCTCCGTTCTTTTTCCCTGTGTACTTGTTATTGTATAATGTTGATGCCAACGGTTTTTCGCATTCGACGCGGAAGATGGCGATGTATGTATACAGCTACTGGAGATTTAATTATCTCGCCGACGAGGTCTGTTCGTTAAAAACGCCGCGTGAAAAAGTACGCGAGTGCTTATCGCGAGTTGGGAAAGAAGATAGCGCGGAAAAGTCACGTCTCGTCCGTTTTGCGCGAACGAGCGGTTTCTTCGTGGGAACGAAAGTAAGTTTTTAATTTTTTTCATCGCCGAGCCGGATTTTGTTTTTCTTATCAAATTTATGGTCACCGGTATACAGGTATATGTGGAGAAAGAGGTGCTGAAGTTTAATTAACGCCGTAAGAACCAACTCGCGCGTAAACACGGCATTTATATCTTCCCGCTGGTATAACATTGTATAATGGTAAAAGAAAAAAAAAAAAAAAAAAAAAAAAAAAAAAAAAAAAAAAAAAAAAAAAAAAAAAAAAAAAAAAAAAAAAACATGACGGAAAGTCCGAATGGTTTTTCGTATCAAAAGTATGAAAGTATTCGTATCCTCCGATGCTACATTACAGAAAAAAAATGAATAAACTAAAAATATCCTTTTTCCAATACCACGACAGCACTGAAGGCAGCCTCGAGTGAAAAAATAGAGCCATCGAAGTATATTTAGCTCTAACGAGAAATAAAAAATGGATGCAAAGGGTTCCTCCGATAAAATATACCGTGAATTATTTTCATTCTGTCCGGCAAACGTATATACATTGACAAAACGCGTTCTCATCGAAACTACAGTATTGTATTTATTGCAAACGCGAGAAGATACATCCAAGTCAATGACTTTCAGCGAAGCAAAAAAAGGGCAAACTCGTGCTCGTCGATTCAGCCGGTGAAATCAACATTCGGCAAAATCACCCGCCGGGATTCAGCAAAAACCGAACTCTGCACGCGGGCTTTGGCACGCCGGCAGCGGTGCGCGAACAGGCGCGTGAATATATATTACGCGACGAGCGGGTACAAGTTTATCAATATATTTCTCACTTCCTTCCGGACACGCATCAAGGGGCCGAACGCGCGCCCTGAATCTTTCACATCCCGTACGCGCGACGCATCGTTTATAACAGTAGCGCGCGACGGTTTTTCCATCATCGCGTCTGTTTTGAGGAAAAGCCTCATAAATTGTACCAGGAATCGATGAATCGATTGTACTCTCTCGACGCATCGATCCGCGGAATAATCCTTCGAAGGTGATGATCGAGCATATGCCTGCGCACGCGGGGGCACTGCACGAGACGGTACATCGATCGCGATGGACGAAAATCGAACCGAGCACACACATTATGTACAGCATAGGGTGCGCGCACACGATGCACCACCAAGGCTCGTCTGATTTTCCCGCAAGAAAACAATCCAGACCACGTGTCCGATGTTGGCTGCGGGTGCGCTCCGCCGGACCTGCATCGTTATGACGCGTGCATCACGCTAAAACGGGGGAAACGTCGGGGCGCTGTGAGAAATCCACGGGCGCGCGAGCCCTCGTGTCGCTGTCGTTTTGTTTTTCCTTCCGCGTATGGATGAATAAAAGGCGGGGCGGTACGTACAATTACTATCATATGATACTTCAATCGAGAATGGGAAGAGGAGCGACGCGCGGTGGATTAAAGTACTGTCGCAGGATAGTTTGTGATCGACCATTTTATCACCCGGCTCGAATCGAGCAATGTTCACCGAGACGATCGACGCGGAAAGACCGTGTCGCAGCTTTTTCATCCTCCTGTATTTTTTTTCTTTTTTTTTTTTTTTTTCCTTTCAAGAGCACCTGGTCAACTTGACCGTATGTACGCGCGATCTGGACGATTTCCAAGAATTTCAAGCTCGTGCCTATGGAAATTCGAATTACACCACCCTCGGGTATGTGCACTCATTGCAAGAACACCAGGTCCGGAAGAAGAGCCTTTTCACTGTTCCAGCCGGGAAGAAAAGAAAACCACAGAGAGAGAGAGAGAGAGAGGAAAATCGTTCGAGTTGTAGTTTGCGCGCGTTTTCCGCTTATTTTCTCCCCTTTTCGGGAAAGGTTCCACACCCCCCCCCCCCCCCCCCCCCCCCCCCCCCCCCCCCCCCCCCCCCCCCCCGCGCCGCGCGCCGCCCCGCGGCGCGCCCCCGCCGCCCCCCCGCCGCCCCCACCCAGCGCGCGAGTACCTCTATAAAACAAGTATCCGGAGAGCGACGCGACAGATCAATCACTAATACTCACCAGGTACGAGGTGTGTAGGCGCAGTGAACGAACTTACGAAGGCGCGAGGAAAAACCTCAGGGTAAGTACGACGTATAGTTTTATGATGAAAACGCGAGGACCCACAGGACGTGCGTACGATGAAAAACACTTTGAGATACTCGCAACGGAGACAGGAGTAACAGTGGTAAGCATACAGGGTCTCTAACACGCGGGTGGCTGGTGGGCTAGGGGTGATGGACAGCATCGTCGCGCTCTTGCTCGAGGGGGGGGGGGGGC
>JAPYYV010020923.1:0-13061 GCA_030522625.1 Copidosoma aretas
CTACCCGCCTCCCCCCCCCCCCCCCCCACAGAGGTATACAACCTTGCCAACCGATTTCGCGCCTCCCCACCCCTCCTCGTTTGCATCACACACAACGCGGCGGCTCAAACTCGTCGTAGGTAAAATATAGAGTTTCTCCGAATGATCCCTTCTTTCCGGCTCGCCCGATTTCGCCACGCGCGCAATTTTGATCCGACGTCGCGCGCGCGAGTGCGTCCCACGTGTAACGCACAACGCGACGCGAAATAGATGGCATAAGAGAGCGCATATCTAGAATTACAAGTTTTCCAACGGAATTCCAGGCGACCGCTTTTTTTCGGCCAGTGGGTTCGTATGCACGCATGAGGCAAGAACCGAGGGCGTCGTCTTTGGGTGTATAGAGATCGGGGGGAACAAGGTGTACGCGGAAACGGGGGAGCGCACAGGGGTCCGGCCGAAAAGAGAAGTTGTCCCGAGCGAGGGATAATTAAATGAACTAAACAAATCAGGCGTGTATCTGTGTAGGTACCGCAATTATGATAAACAGGCAAAAAAGGCCCGCGGGCGTGCACTTTTTGCGGCAGCCGCCACCGCCGCGGTTGCTCGTGGACGAAATAAATGTTGCGAAAGACTGCGTGTCGCGGGGAGAGGGACTTTGGCGCGCGCGATGCGAGAAAAAGCCAGAGTAGTTTTTCACTCGCGCGGCGTATACACACATGCGCGGATCGAGCTATAAGTATGGGAGAATCGACAATGAAGGCGCGCAAAAGTATACATGATGATTGAGTTCCGCGATGACGTGGAACGCGAGAGTGGGAACGGCGCTCGATACTTGCAAACTGCACTCATACGTAAGTATGCAGTATATACTTACGCGCAAGCCGTACACACAAGCTTCTCCATCAGCAGCAGAGCCGCGGTGATGGCAAAGAGACGCGAGCTTCTCCCTTTCTCGTGTAACGATAGTCGAGTTGGGGCAGCAGCAGCTGTAGGGTATACATCCAGCGCAATGTAACGTAACGATCACGAGAAAATCTTTCTCTCTGGATACATGGTGTATGTATATATATATATATATATATATATATCTGTACTACAAGTGCGGCGAGCGGTGGCTCATGCGGAGCCCAATCTACCGTTCAATTAAATTTATCGACGAGCCGCCTCTTTCTGTCCCCCGGGGGATTTGAATTTGCGCAAAACCGTCCGGGGAGCTTCTTCATCTTCTCCTCCTTATTCGTCCTATATTATAGTCCTCGCGTGCACGTCTATTATACCGCACGATGGCGCAAAAAAAAAGAAAAAAGGTCAAAGGGTATGGTTGTATATAGCGCTGAGAAAGGTACCATCTCGGCGAAGCGGGAAAAGGTACTGTCTCGTTTTTGAGTTAAAAGGTGCTATCTCGGTGCCACAGAAAAAATTGTTGTATCTCGGATCAGCAAATGAATTATGATCGACTGGTTTTTGGCACACTGAGAGATATCAGAGGTATCCACTTTTTCCCGCAAATCCGAAACCATTTCGTTTTTTCAAAGCCAAGATGCAGCACTTTTTCTGTGGCGCCGAGATAGCACCTTTTCCCGCTTCGCCGAGATGGTACCTTTCTCAGCGCTATAGACGAGATCGTACCTTTTCCAGCCAAAATTTGAGATGTAACCTTGGCCCCGGCACCTGGAGCAGTGCAGTTTATACACAATCGCCTGAAGAAACGTAACGCGCGCGCGGGGGGAGAATAGCGAAAAACGTAAGTACATACGTCGTAGGTACATTATACGTCGAAGCTGCAGTTATAGATCGGGGAATGAGCCATCGGGCTGCCGCAGCATCTCTTTCTCTTTCACGCGTGAAAAAGTTGCGAGGCGCATTTTGCGATCTGAAATAATACTTATACTACAACGACACTGTACAGTGATACACGATATAATATGGAAGTACTTCTTCATTCCATCAGTATAAATATCATCCATGTGTGCATAGTACAATTATGTGTATAATATATAATATCTAATACTGGAAAACGAAGACGCGAGTCGGATAGTCTTGGCTTCTTCATGCACGTATGAGATTATGCAGGTATATATTATACATACATTATAGCTCTGTGCAATGTAAGTACCTGTGTTGCGTATTAATATACAGGTAAATACAGTACAACATCGAAAGCGAAAAGCGTAAGGTGCAGCAGCTAATGATCGGCTGGATTCATGCATCCATGCAACTATATCTGCCGATATGTATATAGAGACTATCCGCCGCCCGCGGAGAGCTCGCGCACGTAACATTATATACGTTGTAGCATTATTCTATGTAGGTGCAGGGTATACATCAGGTATACTACCTGTAACGACTGTAACTACTGACGTGTCTGTCTAGTCTGTATAGGAGAGTGAGAGCTAATAATACTTACTTGCTCCACCACGTTATGGACATCTTGTACCATCTTCAATATTATATATTGTGTGCATGCGTATACCTCTCATCCGCGCGTACATTCATATGATAATAGTATTATCTATATACTATACTATACATTATAGTTACGCGCACACAAACGTGTCGATATTATATGTTAATGTCACGATGACGATCGGATCGGCTATTCGGCACTTCGGCAGTGATGCTGTACGGTGTGTGTGTGCGTGTGTGTGCGCGCGCAAACGCGAGATGGGTGGATTTGATGGACGGATGGATGAATGAATGGATTCGCGCGTGATGTGTGCGATGCAGCAGCAGCGGCAGCTTGGCGTGACGCTATCGCGCGAACGCACGCGCGCTTATTGCTCCGACGAGTAGTAATACTCGTTTCGTCGGGCGATACGATCGGTTCGATCGGTAAGCGCTTACAGTTGTACGTACATACGTACTACCATATTATACTCACCTCTTTGATCAGCCGAGCTGATCTTTCGGTCGCGCGCGTCAATAACTTATTAAATGTACAATGTCCTATTACGTCTTACGCATTATATTTTTCACGCGTAGGCGTCTGTGTGGAATAATCGTACGTGTGCATTGTTGTCATGTAACGATCGGCACTTTCGTTGCTACAGGGGAACAGCACTTTCCCTTTCGTCGTTGAGTAAATCCCTTTTCGAGTGTGAGCTATGAGAAACAAAAAAAACGGGAAAAAACGAATCCCTGCATCACTTTACGTGCGGGTAACCCACGTTCCGCACCGACCGGGAGAGCTCGAGGCGCAAAACGAAAATTACGGACCGCGCTCTCGCGAAACGTCCTTGCGCGGAAAAAGCCTTCTCAATACCAAACCTATACACGCGTACAACCTAGATAGTACGAGTAGTGACTAGTGTGCTGTAGTCAGACTGCATGTACAACGTAACAGCTGGAGGGCGGGCAAACCGGAGCCCGGCTGCCCGGGAAAGTTTCCTCCACTTCGTGTCTCTCCCTCGCTCTTTTTCTGCGTGTACGCTCGGTGCAGGGGATTCGCGGGGGAAAGTCGCGGATCGCGTATCCGCCGCACCACACACACACACACACACACACACATATTAAGCAATTCTACCGGAGCTAACTAGCCGGCAGCCTCCCAAGTTTGCCCCGCGCGTGGTATATATTATATACGGTGCGGCATATACTTACGGGCTCTTTCCCACGAGCTGCTGCTGCTGCTGCTGCTGCGACTACCACCACCACCACGACCACTAGCCTGCAGGTATAATATAGATCGAGCGACGAGAGAGCGCGAGATTCCGAGGCGCGATATCTGTACCATGAGAGGGAGACAAGATCGGCGCCTGTATACAGCCATCGAGTGCAACGGCCTTGCCGATCAATGAACGCATGCATAATATACCCCCACCCACGTTGTACCCGCGAATCAATTGTATAATATGTGTATCATATGTGTGTGCGTGTGCGGATCGACAGAATAATATAACGCATGCATATCCACAGTCCTCCTGGTGACGGCTGCCTGTCAGGATGCCGGACCAAAGCCCGGACAGGCCGGCGCTGCTGTAACCGCTGCGGTGGCCGCAGCCGATGGGTCGAAGAAGGACGACGGGGCCGCGGAGGGGGAGAGGAGCCAGGCCAAACGCTCGCCCGTCTCCGCGATCGGGGCCTACGGTCACGCGGCGCCCCAGGGCCAGTACGGGCCGGATCCCCAGGAGGTAGGCGCCGTATGGTATTAATTATCTTGCGGTCGATTTGTTCGATGTAATGTATACGTCGATTAGAATCGACCGTGCACAGGACTCGAGGATTTGGCGGATACGCCACCCACGCGCTGTAACTTAAACCCCGATGTATAGTGTATACGAGTAGCTGTAGCCGCGGGGTAATGATCGTGATGATAAATATGCGCTCCAGAGAGCGGGATGAAAAATCGTGGTACAGCCTTGAGGAGGAGGCCCCCGTGGAGCGAGGTGAAAACGCTTGTGGTGGATGGATATGCAAGTACGTAGTGGACAGAGTTGTATCGCTCTCGTAAGCAGCTCTGGCGCATGGTGACGGCTAAAAATAAGAATTTAATTTACGACCGCCTCCGGAGGGCCGCTGTTGCTCAGAGAGATTGGTCGAGCTTGGAGAGAGTTTGAATCGCCGACTCGCGGACCACCCCCGTCATCGTATGAGCGCGCGAACGCAATCAAGGTCAATCTCTGCCGCCGCTCGTATACATATATGTATATGTATATAGGCCGCGCCGTATACTTTTACCCTATTGACAAACCCTCGGCTCGAAATACAAGTAGCAGCAGTAAAAGAGACTACCTGTACCATATATGATATACATATAGCCGTGTAGCTGCTGCTGTATAACGCTTATCCCGGGGAATCGGAAAATTACTCAACAATGGGTTTATTATCTCATACGTATAACATTATGGCGGCCGGTGTCGTATAGAGCTACTCCGTGGCTAATAATATGGTGTCGAAAAAATATTGCGCACCGTATTATACACCCATATATACGTATCGGTATCTGCTCTTTATACAGTTTCGCGATGATTGCGCTGCACCGGCCCCTATTATCCACGCGGAAAATTTCGGCGTCTCTTTTGTGCTTCAGCCTATATACGTACTAAGTACTGGTACAACTCCCTATAATATAATGCACCGCACATAATGTACCGAATCGAACGCGGAATAATAGAGATTAGAATGACGATCGGTTTTAAGCCTGCGCTTATTATACTTACAATGCGCCGCACCGTTTTAGATCGAGGTATAGAGGAAGTCGTTGGCTAAAATTCGCGTTGCGTGTCTAGGTACACATATATGTATAGTATACCGGTATGCGCGCGCAAACTTCAATTATAATCGGAATCGGTAGCACCGTGCAACCGGATGTGTATCGAGAAACTAGAATACCCGCGTGTGTAAGATATACCGCGCGGTATCGATGATTTTTTCCCTCTATCGCAAAATCAAAGCGCGAACGCGCGAAAGATAATTCACGATTCGAAAAAACGCCCGTTCATCGAACACCCTGTAGTAGGCTCCATCCACGGTGTGTGCCCCCCCTGGAGTATCATACGTGTGGGTACAACGGCTTTCGCAATCGTTTGCTTTATCAATCCGCGCGTTTCGTTGTAGCGCGGTGATTCTGAAATTATTACACCCACAGACTCATATTCGTGTGCATATATGTGCATAAAATGTGTGTACGTTTGTAATTTTCCGGTGAATAATTATGAAAAAAAAACGGCGACCGACATCAGAGCCCGCATTATGAAAATGCGCGCGCGTTCATGTGGTATTAGTATCATACATATTATATGATCGTGCACACGCTCATAGAATCTTATAATATGCATTATATGTATACACGGACAGACACCATGCATGTATACGCGTGTAAAACTGTCGAGTGCAAGTATATAAATATATCCGCGTCGCGAGAGCAATATATAATACCCCGTAAGCGTACAAGTATATGTATGTACATATAGATATCTCTCTATATTATCAGAATAATTGCAATGAGAAACAAGAGGGAGAAAGAGAGCGTCAATTCCGCCTCCTTTCGAAAATCAGATTTCATTGATTTTCCAGCTCGATCCGGAGAATAGAGCCGCGACTCATTTCTCACGCCTGCAGTGTATGGGCAAGTACGTGCGGTGCAGCCAACAGCTAGATATAGCGCGAGTATAGCGATATACACGCTCTCTCTCTCTGCTCTCTTTCGCGAACAAAAGATCTTTATAAAACGAACGCCCAAGTAAGTAAGTATAATACCAACCAGTCAGCACCAAACGGTGTGTATATGCATACAAGCATGCACACTCGACGACAAGGAATTAGGATATCGTTTGGGGACAGTACACCGGCTATTACGGGCACCCCCATCAGAGTGCAGTGTATCGCGTGTCCCGGAGGAACGCGAGGGCAAACATTCAAACGAGACGAGTGATTGGGCCCCCGGTATTATACACCTACTATGTTATGTCGAAAAGAGCGTGGCGCGCGACCTTCCGAGGCTTTATACAACAAAGCCAGCAGCAGACCCCGCACTGCGTATACACCCATGGAGATTTATCTCGCACTTGGATCATTAAACCGTACACGCGGCACAGCGGACCTCTGTACAACCGATAATAGCAGTGGCCCCACCGCGTCGCGCTATACATATAACAGCTTGGTCCGCATTCGCAGCTGCCGCCGCGACGCTCATTTATTTTGAATTCAAAGGCGCGCTGTTGTTGTTGTGTGTATAGTAAACCTACTCGTACTGTACTTACCTTTCTCTCGGTCAGTTTTTCCCGCTATCTCTCTCTCTCTCTCTCTCTTCGAATAGTCGAAATTTTTGTCGCGCGAAACTCGCGCCTGTCGTGTTTCCTATCCGTTTCAGGCGCGACTCGCTGATTGAGCAACCGCAGCCAGCGAATATAGTACAGATACTGCCGCGCGTGTATATTTATGCATGCACCTTTCAGATGGGAGAACGAGTACCGTTTTTTAAACAAGCAAGGGCCTACCCATGTCGAAATGACAAATAAGCGTACACTGCACGTGCACCGACGCCTCCCTCGGCTCCGATCTTCGTTTCAATCCGCCGCACGAGGCGGGAAAAATCATATAATGCATCCACATGTAGAATGACAGCGCGCTCGATCGATCCGGCCCCGGCAATTTCGAAAATCGCGCGGCGCAGCTCGCCGCAAAACGAACGAACGAGCCGTAATGTCACTTTATGACGGATATAAAGTTTCGCTCGCGCCGACTGGTTAATTTATATAATTCCCGGCTTTTATATTCCAACATTATCTCGAGCGCGTGTAAATATAAACGTTTCGCGGTACGCGTATGTACGTACATTCAAGGCTCGCGCTCCGCGCGGTAAAAGTGTTATTTTCAACGATGTACGCGCGGTGTGGAAAAAAAAAAAAAAAAAAAAAAAGAATGAATCAAAAAAAGGGGCGGGGACACGCCCAGCCCGGGCAAGCAGGAACCAAGGAGCTGATCATCATATTGCCGAAACACAACGTCCCGCTGCGCGCGAAAGAAGAACGCGAGGATTTCGCTAATCTCATTGTGCGTTATTATGAATATGCAGCGGAGGAGCAGAGAGCCGCGGCTCGTTAAAGTTCCCGCGGCCGCGCTTTCCTTCCTCCCGCGCTCTGTGTCCCCTACACGCACACACGATTTATAATACTCATACTCGTCCCGTAACGTGCGAAAATGTGTGCTTGCGAATATAATACAGCTCGCAGCTGCATCGCTCTTGTGCAACGGGAGCCGCGACGGGGGTGTGCGACGAAAGCGAGCAGCGCGGCGACCGCGTGTGACGCGCGTCCATTGTGACATCACGTTCGGGATTTTTCGGCGCGCGCGGTAATGATCCATCGCCCGCGTATCACACGCGCGCGGTTAAAAAAAACCGAAAGTTCGAGTCACCCCGCGCGTCGTGCCGGTATAGTGGCTCCGTCGCTTCCTCGCCGCGGCTCGGAACGCCCCCCCGGGGGAGGGGCTCGAAAGTGAAAATGCCGAGCGGATGTATACTCACTCGTGTGTGTGTGTGCTCGCGTGCAGTGTGAAGAAGGAAAAATCTGGAACTCTCGGGTGTTAAAAAAAAATGCAATTAAAAGTTTACGCGGCCGAAAGTGTCGCGCGCTTTCTCCATCGGTCGCGCGCGCGCTTGCGAACGATTTGACGATTTTTTTTATTTGCACATGCGTAGTATGCGCAGTAGTGTATGGGGTTTTTTCCCCCTGATTCCCCGCCTCGTGAATCAACCTCATAGCAGGGGAGCTACAGGGGGCATAAATAAACGCACGAGCCGAGTGTGTAATTTTTCGAGCGCCCGCGCGTTTCCATTAAACGGCCCCGGAGTGTATATGGCGCTGAATCACGAGCCGGGGGGCGGCAGATTGTAAATAAATAATCGAGAAAATCGGATTTTCCTAATAATTGGGTGATTGTATATTAGCGGGAGATTTCATGCTCTGTAGCCTCCCCCCGACCGACCGCGGAGCTTGTTACGCTCGCGCTCATAATAGTCGTGTGTATACGCGCCTACGGGGTATTTACTGCAACTGCGCACACCATTATGTGCTTATGTACAAACACAATCGTTTAATAGAATCGCATGAAATATTGATACGTTTATGCGCGTCCGTCCGTCTATCCGCGTGCATACGGTACATACTTTGCGTGCGAATGCACGAGTAATATTCTTACCCCCTGCGTGCTCGATATCCGTGGGTCGCGTCATTTTTAAAATAATAAAAAATCCACCACCCCTGCACGCCCCCCTGTGATCAGACGGTTTTCATTAAAAATGCTCTCCCGTTGTCGATACAAGAAAATATTCCCGAATCAACTTACTCCACGCCCCCGAAAAACAACAAAAAAGTCCTCCCTCCCCCGATCCACACTTCTCACGCGAGAGAAAGCCCCCCCCCCTCCCCCCCGCTGTGAAGTTTACAGCCGCGCTGTGTTCCGCGTAATCGTGAATCAGCGATCAGTCAAAATACCACCGGCAGCAGCTGAAAAAAAAAGGGTCTTATGCTAATCGAATCGTACGCGTGTATGTACAACAATGATACTTATACCCGCCCGACACTTTCGCGCGAAAAGGGTCGCAAGAGCGTAATACACAACCGATAGCACCGATCGTGCGGACCGGGACGATACGCGGACTGCGCAGATTCGTGCAATGGTGCCGGGGGGGGGGGGGGGGGGGGCCGGGAAAAAAAGGGGGGGGGGGGGGGGCGGGAAGGGGGGGCACCGCGTGAAACCGTACAGGAGCGCGACCGAGGCGGAGGGACGGGGAGAAACTCCCGCGGCGTTGCGTAAGGCGCAAAAGTGCATTTCTGCGGGAGCGCTGGCTTTCGCGATTTCGCGGCGCGATCGCGCGGGCTTGTGTATACATACGCTCGCGCACCCGACCGAGACACCCGCGAGAGCCGGGCGCTTCTTGCGCACGCACGACGCCGTATATCTTACCTCGTGCACAATATACCTATATATCTACACCTACTGTATACCACGTGTATAACCCGTGCAGCGATCTCCCGATCGTTTGAGAAGCGAAAAAACCCACAAAAAAAAACGACAACAGTGCAGCGCGTCTCTTCCGCCTGGCCCGAAAATAAAAGGGGGGAAAAGAAACTCGGGCCGGGCACCGCCCGACAATCGGGGGCCCCCATCTCCGACCTTACGTCCGTCTGGCCGCCCGCGTCCGCGATTTCGTATTCTAATTTATTCGTGTCTCGCGAGAGCGTATTACAGTGATCGTTCTCGCACGGTATAACGTCTGTCCGTGGCGCTCACGCTGTACGCGTGTGTATTCGTCGATTAGAGGGGGGGAGGGGGACAAAACAATGAGGATTTATGGAAATTGACACTTGGCGTCGGAGTACATGGTACACACAATGAGCAAATAGGTATACATACTGCGCGGATTGCGAATCGAGAAGCGAGCGAGCGCCTTTGGTAATTCGAGCCTCCGGCTTCGATTTCGTCTCCCTGCTTTTCGAGCGGGGGGGGGGGGGGAACTATACCCTATGCTAGGAGCGTTTTAGTTTTCTTCTTTTCGGTGTGCCGTGCTGGCGCTGTGCAACTCTGCTTGGATAATAGCCTCCCCCTAATGGCACTTGCCTCCTCTTCCTCCCCCTCTACGGTGCTGGTTGCGCAATTCTCGGCTGCGGCATGTCTAAGGAGGCGAATTTTTCGTCGATTTTCGGCCGAGGGGGGGATTCCCCGCGGGTGAAGCGCGCGATTTACTTTCCGCTCGTTGCATATGTACACACGTACGACCTGTACGAAAAAAACGATAACCGGTCCATTAAAACTGGACGCGTCGATTGTGCGGTGTTTTTTCGAAAAATCGGTAAATTAGCCAGACTTTGTACAATGTACCCCCCGCGCGGCAACTGTTACGCTACCAACATTATTGTATGCCTGTACTTTTCCTCGATTGCCACGAAAATTGCAATTTAATAGCACCGCGCAAGAAGTGCCCGTGAAGATATCGCGGCCCTGCAGCAAGAGGGAAGAAAAGAAAAAAAAAGACAACTCTCCCCCTCTCTCTCTTCCCCTGTTGAAAACGACGTGTTTATATCGCAACAAGTCCTTCGCTCGCCGCGCGCGTATATACTCATTACAGGCACAAAGTTCGCTTGTAAAGAGAGGGATCCTTATAATACCGGTGAACTATATTAATCGGTTTAACGTAAAAAGTCATTAATCATCACGGCCTCGCGGAGAGTAGTTTACCCGCCCGTGGTATAATACACACACGCGCGCGGCGGCCGATAGCTGAAAATAGGCTGGCCGATTGCCCGGAGCGCTCGAAAAATCAGATCGGTGAATGGGTATTCTCCCCGGCGTGTAATATCGACGTTCGAAATTACCGGTTGTGCGCGCCACCGGTAAATCCGCCCCCCCCCCCCCCCCCCCCTCCCCCCCCCCCCCCCCTCCCCCCCCCCCCCGGCGTCCCCGCCATATGCCCCCCTAGCACCATGTCTGTCTCTCAGCGCGGGGTTCGACGATATATTCAGCATTATCATAATTTGTGTTACTTAATACGTAATTAGCTCGGGAATGAATTATTGCTATTTTTACACTCTTCGTGGCACGTGGGATACATTGTCTTCGCGGAGACCCTTTTGTTTTTTGGTTTTTTTCGCAATCCACGAAACCGTACCTGTGTAATACACCAATCTGTATAAATATAGAAAGACGCGGGGCTGAGTTTCCCCGGGAAAATAAATCACGTCGAAGCGTGTGTTTTGAATAAAGTACGTTGTGGGTTGTGCAAATACCGTAAAAAAAAAAAAAGAAGGGGCTTTAAAAAAAAAGGAGAGGGGGGGGGGGGAGAACACGCGTCGAT
The DNA here is from genome assembly GCA_030522625.1 of Copidosoma aretas. Taxonomy (NCBI): domain Eukaryota; kingdom Metazoa; phylum Arthropoda; class Insecta; order Hymenoptera; family Encyrtidae; genus Copidosoma; species Copidosoma aretas. The sequence continues at coordinate 11,276 of JAPYYV010020923.1, forward strand.
AAGAGCGATTCGAGAAAGGCATTCGACAACAATAAAACATCCGTACGAAAGAATCCGAGGGTAGTATCTGTCGGGTATGCATATAGGTATAATGTCTGTGTATACCTTCCATTCCGTTTCTACTGTTTCAATAGCACAATATAAATTTTCCCATGTTATTTCGTTAACTTCCAGCGCGTACTCTATTTCCCAACTTTCCCATGTACCAAGGACGTCGGGTCTTTTTTTTTTTTTTTTTTTTTTTTTTTTTTTTTTTTTTTTTTTTTTTTTTTTTTTTCTTTTTTTTTTCCTATTCCTATTTTTCCCCCCTTCCTTTTTTTTCGTTCATTTCACTTTTAATGCGCTCGGCTCTCTTTAAAATTATGCGAAAATTCTTCTTGCCCAACCTCAAGCGCGCTATACGTAAACACACACACTCGCACGGCCGGAAAAAAAGACGTGTGTAAATATTGGTTTGTGAAATATACACAAACAGCAGGCGTTCCCCGCCCGTGGCAAAAGTAGTTCGCATTTTTGCAAAAATCCAAAGTTTCATCATCACCGACAGGCGTATGTACCAGCAGCTATATCAGTTCGCTCAATTAATCGCGGTAATCACTTTTGACGCATGCGAAAATACGTTCTCCGTGCGGGTATTTAAATTGATCATCGGCATTAACCATTGCGCAGCTCGCCCCGGAGTACCTGGCACTGCTGCAGCAGTACCTGGAGCACCAGCAGCAGCAGCAGCAGCAGCACCCCAGCACCACCACCTTCACCTCCATCAGGGCCATCAGCCCGGCGTGTCCAGGGGTCGGCTGAACGTACTGATCGAGCAGGAGCTCGCCCGGCTCGCCGAGAGGCCTGGGCCCGTCGGCCACAAGCACCCCCAGGTACGTGCGCGAATTACCTCCGTATGCGATCGTTCCCTGGGCAGAAAAAAAACACGGAGGAAAAGAAGACGAGTCAAAGTACGATCGAAGCTCGTCTCGCGCGAGAGGCTCGAATCGTATATTTTGTTTTTTCCAAGACATTAGAGAGAGGTTTGTAAAAAATGCGTATCCACCCGCAGCTGTTCGACCCAGCGCAAGCGATCCCGCTCGAGGTGGAGCAGTACCACGTGGAGACGAGCCCCCGGCGGCCCCTGCAGCCGGCCCCGGCACTCCCGCAGCAGCACCTCTACTACCCGGTAGAGGAGCAGGCGGCCGTGACCGCCCACCAGCAGCAGCAACCCCAGCACGTGACCCCCGTACCGATCCACCACCACCACCATCATCATCAACAGCAACAGCAGCCCCAGTCTGAGGTCCAGCAGCCCCAGCAGCAGCTCCGCTACCACCAGTCCATCCCGATCCAGTACGGCTACGAGGACGAGCAGCAGATCCGGGAGCAGCAGCAGAGCCCCGAGTCGATAGTCCGGGCCCAGGCGCAGGCCGAGGCCCAGGCGCTGTCCTTCCAGAAGATAGCCCAGGCCGCCCACGCGAAGCACCAGGACTCGGCCCTCGAGCAGATACGCGTGGCCAACGAGAAGTACCGGCAGCAGAGCGCCCTCGAGCAGATCAGGCAGGGCGAGACGGTCAGCGAGGCCGGCCGGCAGGAGCGCGTGAGTCCATCCCCCCCTTCAAGTGTATATGTATTCATGGTACGCGTACAGCAGCGACGGCCACTTGGTGCGCGGCTGTGCTCGCGGATATATGTGTACCGGGAAGCCAATTAGGAGGGTAGAAGCCGGATGCGCGCGAGTCGAGTGTGTGTATACAGTTGCACGGGACGGAGGGCGGGAAACAAAATTTCGCGTATACTATGT
>JAPYYV010020924.1:0-11987 GCA_030522625.1 Copidosoma aretas
GATTGATCGATCGCCCGGCCTCGCGCGGTACAGCGGAACGTGACGGGGAAAGATCCGGCCATCAGCGCCACCGCCTCCGCGCGCGTGTTGCGTTATAGGTATGCGTGTACAAATTTACGTGAATATTTATATATTTGTACGCGGTATGTGGGGGGAGAAATTTATGAGTCTACGGAGGCGCGCGGTGGGGGAAACGTTGCTGTTCGTAGCAGGCGCTGCAGTGCACGAGGCTCGTCGTTTTGGCCGCGCTGCGATGGGGACTCGATTTTTTGGGTCGGTTTTTTCCATTCGGTTGCGGGGGGTCGGGCGGACGGAGCTTCGAAGTTTCGTACGGTGGACGCGGGATTGAGTCCATGAATTTCGAGGGGCTCGTCGTTTGATAGTGGCATATGTGCGTGTCCCCCCTCCACGATTTCCGTTGGGGTGCGTCGACTTGGGAAATTAAGATTGGGGAATACAGTGTACTGGATCAGTATTTTTTCACGAATATCCTTGTTTTACCCCCGCGTTTGAAAGTATCGCGTGTAATGACGTGGAATTGAATGCTGTTTGATTGGGGCCCTTTCCATACAGCTGACACACATTGGAGGTATCACGTGCAAGGTTCATTAGTAACCCCGGCTTATGCACACATCGAGCTGCTGGACGTATACAATTAGATCGAGCACTCTGACGTACTAATATGTGCGTGCCCCCTGTTTTCCATCCCTTTCCAACGTATAATTGCTGTGTTGGTATTGAAAGGGTTATATAATTTTCGGGCCCACCGTATACGGAAATAAGTGCAGCGTGACCGGCGTCCCAGGCCCATAGTCGGTTCGCAGTTCTGCGTCCATGAGCGTATCCTGACTGCTATGATGGTTACAACTTTCGTGTGTATTATTAGTATGAGACATTGATACAATTGCTGACAAATTACCGTTAAAATTTAACGGTAAATAGTCTTTTGACTAAAAGTACATTCAATCACGTATCGTTCTCAAGTTCTGATCATTGACAGAAGCTCGTCTTGAATACGAAGCACTGTAACTTGGCTTTATTTTATCTTGGGTGTATTTTTTAAAATTCATTTTGGGAAGCAGAAACATTGCATTGTTATGGGGTAGGGAAATTTCGTGATTTATTAATTGAGATTGAAAGATGGAGATTTTTTTTTTACCCTTACTGATTAGAAAATGAAGAAAGTTGAAACATCTAAATACACTACTGTTTGGATAGAATAATGAAGTTAAGGCTAGGTTATTGGAAACAAATTTCAGACTTGAGTTTACTTTATTCATTAAATACATACGTAGATTGATTGAAAAAAAAAATTACCATTGAAGAAACAAAAAGTTGGACGAAAAAAATTTTTATTTAAAATTTCAAAAATGTCCGAATTAGAAACTATTTGTGTGAATTTAACTGGAATCATTGCAACATATTGTATATCTATCGCAGTATACATATACTTGCCCCATAAGTATTGCTAATATCGATGTAATCACGGATCGACTGGTAGAGAGAGACAGATAGATTTGAATGTACAAAAATCTCCAGCAATACTGACTCCGAGATTTCGAACCTCCATCTTTATAACCGCATCATAATACAAGAACAAATTGTGTACGATTCTGTGGAGAGAGTCTCGAAACAGGTCTTTGGTGACCGAACAAATTATTTCAAAAAATCAAACAATCAACAGTCTTTTTTTTATATTTTCATCATTGTCCAGAATTAAAAAATATAAATGGTCCAGCACAACAAGAACCATTAGTCTACTCCCACCCCCAAGCCGGAAACACCGCAAATCAACCCTAAAACCGGAGAGTTTGGCGCGGCACGAGGACAAGAGGTGAAAAAAAAAAAGAAGAAAAAAACCCGATATAAAATAAAGACGCAGAAAATCCCCCCGTCCATTCATCCTTTAAACTCGACGAAGCCGTAGCCAGCAGCCGTTATTACGCCGTCTCGAGTGCCAATGCAATCCAAGATCCAATCCGACGTCTGCCCCCCCCCCCCCCCCCCCCCCCCCCCCCCCCCCCCCCCCCGCGGGGGCGGAAACGGCGCCCCCCCCCCCCCCCCCGGGGCCCGCGGACCGCCGCCCCGAGAAAAAGAAGCTTACTTCTCTCCTCCCGTGTGCGCTGTGCATACGCGACTCTCGGACGTAAGTTGCGCGGGGAGGGACTGCCGCGCGCGAAGGGGGTCGGGACAGCGGCCCGGGTTTCTTTCGCCGTTTGTTCCCTCTATCGTGCTGCTCCTTGCACGGCGCAAGGCACACACACGCGCGCGCGCGCTCGCAGTGTCCTTTCGGAACGGACCCGCGTCCCGCGGACGGAGCCGACTCATTAAACCAGTTTATCAGCGAGGACAAAGCGGCCCCGGCCGTGAAAGCGGATCGCGGGCTCCTTCCTCCGCTCCGTTCGGCTCTTTTTTACTCCTCAGCTGCTTTTTTTCATCCCGCTCCCGTGCGGTGCCCCCGGCGAATGGGGAATGAAGCTGCTCCCCTCTCTTTCTTCGGGGGCGGCGCAAGAGTTTGGGGTCTGGACAAAAGTTGGGGGGACGGAAGTTTGAGGCTCTCGGCGCGTATGCATGTAATTCGTGCATGGCTGTACGAGGATGAAGGGACGCCCTTTGCGTGTGCTCGAGAAATACGGTTTAATTGATTTAAAATAATATCGGGAGGGTGTGCGGATGACTGTTGAGGAAGGAAGATTGCAGCGAGGATTCGTCGCGCGTCATTCGAGAGTTTTTTGTAACCTTTTAGCGTTCGTTCGGGTATCGATGTTTCCAAGTTTTACTCTCTTTTCACCATCGTGCGTGAATTATAACGGAAAATACGCTTCGTATGTTCAAAGTCTTGTACGTAACTTGAGAATTATGCAAGTTGTTCCAACGGATATTGCAAATTTCATCGCATCGTGCTTGCGTTGAGTGAGACAAGTATTAAGTTCATCTCTTATTACGAGACAGCATATACATGTTTTAAAGTGCTGTTTTTTCTTTCGATCAAATTTTCAAGTTATGATTGGTTCGCAAGCTAGGTAACTCAGAAGCTTCTTGCAAAAGAATTTGTCATTGCAATCCAGTTGAAACGTTGATTCAAGAATCTATCGTGTTGGAGGCGTAAACAAAATAAGAACTTAAGGGTAACAAAAAGGTTGTTTGAGAAAAATTCCTCCAGGAAAAGATGTATTTTTGATAGTCTTGACGAATGTAACGTGAATTACCGATCATTACTCCATCCATCAAACACTGTAAATGCTCGGATCTCGAACTCGATTTTCACCACATTCCATGAGACTTGTAATCTAACAACTGGACTACATGTTAGCTGAGTTTTGACTATCATTATATGAGTTTAATACCATACAGAAGAAAATATTGATTCGAGTAGAATCATACACTGTTGCACAATCGAAGAATCTTACTGAGATTCCGCAAACATGTCATTTTTTATGCTCACGATTCTCTAAAAATCCAACCTTGATTAAATTTTTTTTTTTTTTTTCTACAAAGTCAAACTAAGCTCGAAAATACTTCCACGCGCAAGTACCTCAAGCGCTCACTGAGGGCATTTTGAAAAATACAACTACAGCAAATCCTCACCCGCGCCGAGAAATCCAACGGATCGAGTAACGAAATCCCCAGCCTCTCCGCCCCTAGCCAAATTAAACGATCGTACAGAATCCAATAGGGCGTTGGCAACCTCAGCATCGTTACAGAGTAAAGGGACTTTTTTTCCAACCCTTCCGACGATTCCGCACATTTCACAGGAGGGCGCGTCTAGATTTTAATCTCTCAATTATGAGCGCAAATCCGCCGCGCCGGGCTCGACCGTGATATCAAAGGGCTTACAACAACTACAGCTTCAACGCATCACACGGACGCACGGTACAATATAGGCTCTGCTGCTGCTGCTGCTGCTGCTGCTGCTGCGGCTGTAACACTGGTTTCGAAGTACCTTTGTGTACGGCAATAATAATAATAACGATAATAACGCCAAGCGATATGTATATATATATTTGGGTGCTTGTCCTCGTCAAGCACGTCTCCCCAATTTTGAATGAATAAGAGATGGTGATTTCGAGGCTGAGATGCTAATTATTTTGCCGATGCGCGTGTGTATGCACTCTGTTGGTTATATTTACACTCTCTACGAGCCTATATACATTACGTAATACAGGTACATAATGTATATATATATGTAGTATACACGCTGTAAAGACTGTTCGCCTCGAGCGACGCTATTCATATAACTCGCCGAGCATGTATACATTATGAAACGTATACCCCCCACTGGGTGTACAGGTATACAATGCACTTTCGTAAATAATACATCGCCAATCGTCTGCTCGATCTAATCGAATCTCGTTAGGATTATTCTTGGACGTAACACCGCAATCCAAAGATCCAATCAGCGAGTTCCGCTCTACCGGCAGTGGCGTATTCCAGGCACCAGCCCCCGGATAATTCACGAGCCGTCCGAGGAGATTACAGTTGTACATATACCCGGGGGTCGCTGCACTCGTCGTCCGCGCGAGAGAGGAATGACACTGCTCCGGGTAGGTACGGGTGAAAAAATACGTATCCGTTTTTGCGAAAGCCCTTCGGCAATCGTGCTCGAAATTCAAATGAAGTGCGGGTTCTGAAACGGACCCGCCATCATCGCCGCCATCAACGCGTCGCCCGGAAAATCACGGAGAGCGAGGGCCTGAAAACGCAGGGGAAATCACCCGAAATTACACCCACGAGTCCGCGCTCGCGTGCAAATAAATCCGGCGGCTACCGACTGCCCGCGCGGCAACGCGGAGCAACGGAACGGGGAGGGGGGATTCCGAAATTAATAATCCTCCCGCGTCATCGTCACGCTCCCCCGGCGGCGGCCGCGCCGAGCATGAATTATCAGCCCCATGCATACACCGTGCACAGAATCTGTACGAGCGCCGGTGATGGTGGTGGTCGTCAAGGGGGTGCAACGACAACAAGAACAACGCGCTCGGGCGATCGGAATCAGCGCCGGGAGGGGGTTATTTGTTGCGAGAGCCGCGAGACGATCGGCGCGAGTGCGGCGGCTCTTCAACCCCCTCGGCCGGAGCAGCCGCGGAGCTCGAGCCAAGTCTGGCCCGGGGATACCTCCGGTGTGGGTGGCGATGGGGGGTAGGGGGCAGCCGGATTCTGGCTCCTTCTCCCACCTCCGGCGTACGGTACGCGTGTACAGTTGTGGCGGTCGGTCGGGGCGAAAAGGCGGGGGGGTCAGTGGCCTCCGGTAACATTGAACCGCCCCGGCGGCGCTGCAGTCACGGGCGCATGCGTCCCGCCGCGCGGCTACCGCGCCCCGTCCCTCTCGTTCCGGCTCGCGCGTCCCCGCGCGTCGGTCGGCATCTCGGTGTCTTTTACTTTCTCCTGGGTGCATTATTCGAGAGAGAGCGGATATCTGGATGCACGGAGTTGGAGTAGCCCGCGATTTAAAACCAACCCAACGACGGTTCAGCGAGGGAAACACGCAGCTTCCGCCGGTCTGCGGAGGGAGGATGCGATGCATCGTACCCGGCGACGGACGAAAAAACCGCGCCTCGGTAAAAGGCTCGTCGGGGTGTGCGTTTTCAGCATCGAGAGGGGAGAGCCTGAATTTTCAAGCGGACGCCGGCACGAGCACGGGCGAAAGAGAGCCGGTGAGAGGAGCGGAGCGGCGAGCAAAAGGGCATCGAGGAAAAACCGGGGAGGGGCGCGGGAAGGGAGCACCGGAGAGAAGAAAAGAGTCGAGGAAACTCGGTGGCGGACGGCGGGACGGGGCGGGGGCGGAGAGACGAGGGAGGGAGGTCTTACCGCGCCCCGACCTCCTCCGCTTGTGTAACGCCTGGCGGTGCTGCAGCCGGGGCCGCGTGGGCTCCTGGTTCGTCGCTCGCGATAGCCTCCGAGGGCGGCGTCAGCGACTCCCCGGGATTTATGGCCTCCCGGGATTTTCCCTCCTCCTGTTGCCTATCTCTCTATAGGTGTGTGGATTAATTGCACGTCGCGGTTATAATCAGGCTGAGGAATTTCGATCGTTAGTTTTTTTTTTCAGGACGCTCGAGCCGACATCTACGTATCTACGTTCGAGTTATTGATTGGCGGAACCCGGATAAGCGCATTGAGAATTGATCCTGTGCTTTGCATCGTGTTAAGCATAGGAGCACACTGCATGTTGGATCTAAAAGCTTGAGTAACTCTGATTACCAACGCAACAGTGTCTGCAAGTACACGTACCCATGCACTGTATTTGCTCCACTATACGCAAGATCGAAGACACATATTCCACACATCAACAAATTTTTTCATACCATAGCGTTATTTTTTATGCATACTTCAGGCTTCGAATGTGACAATTCCGAATTTTTGTTCGAAGCGCGAGCCCCAAATTGAAATCCCAGCTATGAATTCGCTCTGCAGCCTCCCGGAACATTATACACACGCGCTTTCCGTTTATGAGAGAGGAAAAAGAAAAAGAAGTTCCCACCCCGCGCACAATGCTCTCGAACTCGCGCTCAACGAGCCTCTCCTCGACGCGCTAATAAGCGACGGAGGATCGTGCCCCCCCCAGGGCACGCTTGGCCCTGTAATTTGAAAAAAACACGCGGCGCGCCTCTTTGCTCCCTGGCTGATGTCGAGGGACGCGAGTGCCTTTAACCTCGTGCAGCCATCGAGCGAGCGCCGAGGATGGGAGGAGGAGGAGAGAAGGATGTGCGAAAAGGGAGAGAGGAATAAAGAGCATCGGGGCTAAAGAGGCAGCCGCCAGGTGCTCGTGTGTCGGGAGACGAGTGCGCGTCGCTTTCGAGAGATCTTTTTTCATCCGCTGGTTCATGGGAGGGATTAATTTGCGATGGAGTACGCGAGGGGAGAGGGCGTCGGGTTAATTCAATCGAGTTGAAAATTTTTCACCGGAGCGATTTCGAATTTCAGCGGATTGAATCCATTAATTTTACATCGACACGCGCATTTGCGTTTTCAATATAATGCAGTTGAAAGCCTCTGCTGCGTGATATCTTTGTGCATCGGCCGTTGCCGGATTTGATCAATCGACTCGGGTGGACGGCCGAAGTTTGGGATGAATGTTTTCGTGGATATTTCATTGAATTATTTAGATACAAAAATCGTCGTAAAGATTCGAGAAATTGAAATGGAATTTACCATGAAAAAGGTTGCCCGGCCGGCAAACTGTGCTTCGAAAATCACTTCATATCATGACCCGATATATTTATACCGCCTTTCCTCCTCCCTTCTTTCCGCCCCAAATGGACGCCCATCAGCCCGTCGATTTTTACGGGCTGCAATTTGTAGAGATTATCGCACGCCATTGATGCTGCGGTCGTTATCTCTGCCTTGTATTTTGTTCTTCTCGTAAAGATCCGATCTCCTCTCGTGAACTCTCAATCCAAATTTATTCGTTGAACCACAACTTTTTTTCTTTTCTTTTTTTAATTTAAAAAATACATAAAGTATCACAATCAATGGAGTGTTTTTACATCTCAACCGACATGTCACGATTATTCAGTCGGCACGCGAAAGCGCGATTCGATAAAAGTCCGATGCTCGAAAATCGCTTTCCGACCCGCTGGTTCACAAAATTTCAATATCCAGAGTGGCGCGTGCAACTTTCGCAATCGCCAATGAAGATCGATCCAACGTTCACGCCCCGCGGGTTTTCTCCGAATCCGGGCAAAATTGAAACAGTTTCCGTGCCAATGATAACGCACGCTAATTTTGCGCACCCAATAAAATCCCCATTATTATTCATATCAATCGTGGTCCCGGACAGTTGTGAAAGATGCAGGCATCGTTTCTATTCGATGCAGCGCCCAGCCCGCGCGACGACATTTTTTTTATTCACACCGCGCGCTCCTCTCGCATAAAAAGCTCGCACGTAACGATGCGGCACACCGACTCCGCTCCATATTTTTCCTCTCCTCGCTACGGTATGAAATACTCGCACGTTTTTCCCTCGACGGTGTGCATGTATGTGTGTGTATACGCGCGCATCGGGAGGTGGAAAAAAGATCGACAAAAGTAGCGGCAACGATGACGATGACGATGGGGTGGTGCGGAAGAGGGAGCGAGAGAACCGATGCGGTAGTAGTAAACTGAAGGAGGGGGGGATCGACGGCCTCGTTTCGACGCCTGCCGCATGCGACCGGGAGCTTCTTATTTTCCCTCGCCCCTTTCTTTTTTCGCGCGCAACCCTCTCTCCATCCTTTTTATTATTGGCCAGGCTCCCGAGTTTTTCCACGTTGCTCGACGCCGCGCTCTCTTTGCACCGCAGAAATGAGGCCGGAGGGCGCCGGTCGATGCGCAATAACGACGCTGGGGTTTTTCCGATGGGCCTAACGAGGTCCCGTTCAACGGAGTCGGTTGGACTGCGCGGGATCGTGGGTCCTTCGTTCGACAAGATTTTCAGCGAAATCGAGTTTGGCGGCGTGGTGCAGTAAGTAGGCGTGAAATAGCATGGTATTTTGTACCAGGGATGTGTCGCGAGTCCGTACATGTGTACCCAACGAAACAAGGTTCCACCATTGGGCTCGAGTTCGATTTTTGGTATTCCACCTTCGCTCTCCGATTCGGCCCGCGAAGAGCGTCTTTTACCCATCATCGATTCTCCCCCGGGCGTTGCATCGATATTTTCCCCTTCGCAGGATATATCTTAGGCGTTTGAGTTCTCAGAACCAAGTTGAAGTTATTTTGTCAGTAAGCTCCGACAGTGCGACATTTGAAAAAGCGCTCGCTTCATCGGCCAATCTGTAAACGTAATCAGTTGGTTTAGAATCATCAGAATCATCGAATAATCAACGGCACCAAGGATCGGTATGTGCAATTCCACGGCGGACGAAAATCCGAGCCCAGGAGTGTCCAAATTAAGAGGGTTCAATGCTCCAGGACTCACTCAGGAACTCAACATCAGAGGAACCCCGTTTAATTTTACGTGTCCCTTGTGATACTGCACGGTTGTTGAATGAATAATACTGATACTGATAGTACCTCGATGCATCACAGCTATGGTAACTTCCGAGGCGTAAGTAGAAAAATCCGCGTACGGTCAGACAGCCTCTGTGAACCGAAGAGTCCATGGTCCGTGCGTGAGCAGCGTACGTATTATTTTTCTCGGCTCTCATTCCGTCCAGGTAATAACATCGTGGTGTTGCAGGTACTATATATATGGTGTGGAAAAAAAAACAAAAACACGCGTTCTCGCAGCAGGGTGACGGCTGCAGGTCCACTCACGCAACCTGTGGACAAACAGTCGGCAAGCGAGTTACAAGGCTGCCCCGCGAGCCCAACCTCCTACCACGCGTTGGTGTCGCATTACGGGCGCACAGGTTCCGACCAGCATTTTCGGCGTGCACACCTATACGCGTTACATATTCTCTAGGGTGCGCAGAGGGAGTGTCCCCCATCCCCCATTCCCCCCCCCCCCCCCCCCCCCCCCCCCCCCCCCCCCCCCACCCACTCACCCAGAGTTGCTGGCTAGTGGTATATAAGGTAGCAGCAGCAGCTGCGATTCTCTCTCTCGGCTTCCGCGTGTCTCCCGGGCTCCGCGCGTGCACCGGGGGGTTAACGTCCCCAGCTGACCCAGACTCTGAATCGATCTCCATTCGCGTTGCTCTCCCTCCCCTATACACTACTCCCACACGTTCACCGACCACTCGCTGTATATACACATGCCAGCAGTCACCCTCTCTCTCTCTCTCTCTCTTGCTCTCTTGCGTGCATTTTTCCCTCCCCTTATACGGCACTAGAACTGTACACTGCACCGCTCCAAGAGTAGAGGGTGACGGCTGGCCAGTGCCACCGCCTGTAGCCTCAAAAATCCGCGTACGTCATCGCTTGCGTCGTTTTGTTCTGTGGCTATTACCAGCATCGCGTACACCGGCTCACTGTGCACACCCCCGTCTATATCTGGACGGACAAACGTGTGTACATATTATATTACATGCATGCGTCAGGTGAAGAGACGGGTATATATAAATGTATAGTCGGGAGGAAGTTGAAAGTAGAGGCACACTGCCCCCCTGTGTATGTCTCGATTGAGCGCGTATACATATTTTTAAACACCCTACAGGCGTTTATCGTCGTCATTGTTTATCACGCGGGTTACATTGTACAGTGGCTCGACTTTTTTCCGTGATGTCCGAACATTATTGCACTGTTATTGAGGGGAAAACAAGAAAAAAAAAAAAAAAAAACACGCCGTAAAATACATTGAAAAACTTTTGAGGGACTCGTTCGGGAAATCAGCGAAGCAGCCGCGCGCTTCCTCTGCCCAACCCACTTTTTGGAGTTTTATTTACTCGGGGCTGCATCTTGTTTACGCTTTACGAACTCCAAAGGCTCGTGTACGGCTCGGGCACACGCCAGGTTCTCCGGCAAGAGTTTGTCTCTCTTATTTTTTAATGGAAAAAAGCGCGCGCTCGGGGAAGGGTGGAAAAACTCGACGAGAGGATAAGAGAGAGAGAGAGAGAGAGAGAGCGAGAGAGGCCAACGTTGGAGGGGGTCAAGGGGGTAACGTCCGGGCAGTGCCACCCTGCTATAGCTGCCGTGCAGCCTCGAAAATTCGAACGTCACTCGGCTCCCCTCCTCTTTTCTCTCCCCGTTTCTCTTCCGATGAGTGTATTTTTCGCTCGCTATTAGTACTGGTGATTCATGAAAATCAATTTTTTTTTTTTTCAACATCCATCGATAAATTTAGGGTTATATCTAGCTACTCTGTTAAATACGATACTTGAAACGGTTTTTTTTTTCGGATTAAGGACTGTTTTCAAAATGCCCACAATCTGTTTCCGTGTAATTACACCGATTATCATACACCATCAGGTTTTGATGTGAAAACAAGGTTATTCACAAAACTTGCAACCAATTGATCAATGCTGAGGCACACGCGTGCGTATTTTTATGATATGTATGTTAATTATTTTTGAGAACTGCCAATATCTTGCGTCAATATATCAATTCTATTTTCATCACTTTCTTTTACGCTAACATAATTTCGAATGTCTTTATTTCATAAGTATTCTAAACTGTCGTATAAATACATGATAGTTCTTTTTAATATTCAATTAAAATATACGGCCACCAGATTCCGATATCAAGATCATTAGGAAACATATTCTTGTATACTTACGTAAATATGTATGCCATCAATAAATGTTAAGAAAAAGCCAGTGAATCATGTTTGACGTATCTCACGTATCTAGTATTTGAAAAATGAATAAAAAGTAATTTAAATTTGTAGTTTGAACAAAGATCAAAATGATATGTTGTAGGAAACACATTGCAATCTTTTACAGCGATTTTTTTGTAAAAAAATATTTTAAATTATTTATATCTTGCCTTGCAAATACAAACATTTTTGATTCTATTGTGGGGCATTTTTTTTTAAGTTGGATCTTTGGGTGAAACATTTTTGTATGTTGGATTTAGAATCGAAAGCTCTAAAATTTCAAGCCAATAATACGATCTAAATCCCAGCTTATCCCATAGTCCAGAGCTGGTCCACAACATTATTTCTTATTACATAGTAGAGATAAATTAAATTTATACTGTAAAATATACTTCATTATACGTCGAGATACTAAAAATATACTTTTTCCATTTCATGATCCGCATCCGATCAAGGCACAGATATTGGATCAATACGAAAACTACTATTTGTACGAAATCTATGATACATGGCAGATTTCCATCTCTTGATCATTTACGTTGAATATAATTTAATGATCGATTGAATGCAATAAAATTGAACTTATTTTTATGTTACAAGTACTTTTCTAAAAAAAAGGTGAAATCTTCGAGAATTGCTTGATTTTTTTAGTCAAAGTATGATCTTTATTAAGACATTATTTGCAACGTAAAGTTTACAATTGTAATGTTTAAAAAAAATAATTACAAAAGTTGTATCGTTGGCGCGAAATGTGTAGGAAAGTTTGCATAAATATAACGTTTTTATCTTCTGGACAAGAAAAACTTTGACAAAGAAA
>JAPYYV010020925.1:0-24005 GCA_030522625.1 Copidosoma aretas
ACTGTAATAATACATACTGTAGCTATAGTAGCCTTTAAGGACTAATAAAGCTTCTTAAATAAATACACTACGCAAGTAGGTATTTATTTAAAAAAAAAAGGTGTTATATATATATAGTTATATCTATAAATATATATATATATTATATATGAATGGTTCTACAATAACCGGCATATGTTACAGGTCCGAAATGAACAATCACTTAAAAGGGATTTTAATTTATCTAATATTTTATTCGTACTATTCATGATGAAATAACTTAGAATTTTTCGGGCCCTGCTGGATCTTCCATTAAAAGAATTTTGCAATAGTAACATATGATATGGGTACCATTACGGGCACTTAGCAAAAAAATGATCATTACGGGCTGTTATAAAATCGTCTTAGAATCAAGATTATGGCGCTTAAAAATGAAATTTTAACTTAGCCCTAGCACTTTTATAATGTGTATTTACCATTTATATTCGTACGATTCATAATCCAACACTCAGCAAAGATACATTCTGTACAATGGTGTATTCGCATTCTTTAGCATTACGGGCTCTGAGTTTTCATTTAAGGAAGACTGACTTCACAAATTCGCAAACCTGTAGCATTGGCTACTGATCGTGATGGAAAAAATTATAAAAATTCCTGCAATATACTCGAACTCCCTGGAATACAAAATAATGTTCGAATTGGAGCGCCTGAGTACGTGTATGGTAATTAAAATAAATTTAAATAGGAAAAATACAGAAAATTTTGTTAATTAAACAACTGAAAGCAATGTCGGAAAAATAAAAAGATTGCATTAACTTATTTTGTGAAAAAAAACTTTTTCATGTTATTATAGGCTCAGTAAAGAGGGGGAATATTTTTGAACATTTTTTTAGTTTATACTTTTTTGGTAAATAATTATCAAAAATTGAAATTTGCGCATTTTTGAAACTTTATTGTTATTATAAAAATTATATTGATTATACTAAAATATGAATAAAAATTGTTTATTTGCAATAATTTAAAGAATAAAAAACAAATGTATGTACCCAGTTTCTTATCAATAACAGTAACTATTGCATATTTAAATGCGAATTGAATTTTTATGTGAGTAAACTGTTCCTATTGAAGGAATAAGCGAGTAAAAATTTTCTTACGAACCTATTATTTATTTTCAGTTTAAATTGATGAACATGGAAAAAAATTTCTTTTGATACTCGATACACCTCGTTGCAGGTTTCACGTCACGTGTATCATGTTAATACTTTTATAAGTATATATTGTAGTAAAATAATGAAAAAATAGTGAATAAAAAAATTAATGGTGAATAAAAAAAAAATGATTAAATAAAAGTGCTTCATCAGCAATCATGATATATTGATCTAAGTATTTTAATAAAATAGTTTGGTGTAATAATTCAGGTGAATAATTAACGCAGCGAGGCCTGAAAGTATGATTTCACAACATTTATTCACATAAAATATACATATATTCCACATAAATTTCAATAGTTCACTTTTCATGGCTTAATATAGTGTGTGAGAGTTCTAATTTACAAGTAGAAAGACTGCCATCTCCATGCACACCTGTCTCTCCAAGCTCGCAATACAAACTGGTAAGTATTATATATCGACGTCGTGAGTGCGCAAACAAATTATGAATTTTTTGTACCCACCCCAATAATATCTTCTTTCACGATGAAGTTAAGTCTACTCTACTTCACTACGACTACATGTTACATTTATCTTATATTTTCAAACGTACTTTCATAAAACTGCGTGCATCAATAGACTCTTGACAGTAATAATGATAATATTTTAAAAGACACAACAGAGTACAGTGTTACACATAAGCTGGGTGGATGTATATTGTATAGTATCATCTTGCAGAGTTTACCAGACAAACAGACGACTGGCTTGATGGGACAGGTATCAGAAAAAAAAACAAGACCAAAAAAGTTTTCAATCCACCCATCATGATGTAAACCGCGCGCGCGCGCGCGTCACCAGCTTACCCGACGAACGAAGCCTTGCTCTTGAAAACCGAAGCCCCGTAGACGGCGCAGAGTCCGATGACAAGGGCTTGGCGAAGAACCTCGTAATTCAGACCGTCGCTGGCGGGAGCTGGCTTGTTCAGGTACCTCGAGTAGTCCACGGGCGCCCTCGTCCTGGCGTCCCTGACGAAATCGGCGCGCCCCTCGCGCCGAGGGACAAAACGGCGGCGGGCCACGTCGGCCTCGCGAACGGCCACGCGCTGGATGTCGGAGGGATACTTTTATTGTATATTTTTCTGTACGTCATTTTGCCCGATGGTAGGAACTTTGCGCTGTAAAACGTACCAGCTCGTTTTGGGGGTGAAAAGGCGCGCTACCTCGGCGCCACGGAAAAACACGGTTGTATCTCGGATCAGCGAATGAATAATCGGCAGGGTTTTTCGCACACTGAGAGGTATCGTATCGGAGGGAGTCACTTTTTCCCGCGAATTCGAAATAATTTCGTTTTTTTCTCAAAGTCGAGATGCAACCGTTTTTGTGTATGGCGCCGAGAAAGCATCTTTTTAACCATACCATAACGAGATAGTACCTCGTTCTTCCTGGTCAAACAAACGTTGTAGAAACGTTTTGAAAACGTTGATGGTGTTTCCAAGCGCGCACAACGTTTCAAAAACATTTTTAAAATGTTGAAGGCGTCCGCTGCTTGTTGTTTATGAAGAATCGCGTCAGAATAGCTTATGCATCAGTTTTATTGCAAATGGTGTGTCAATTTGGGGTTAACATCCAGATCAATGTGCGCTTAAGGATCCGCTGCTGGTTGTTATGAAAAATTGCTTCAGAATCCCTATATATGCATGCCCTAATCGCACACAATAATTTGAAAGAGTTGAAAACATTACGTAAAAAAGTTAATGAAAAGGTTGAACAAACTTTAGAGAAATTTTGTTATTGTTTTAAAGAGATATATCAAAATTTAGATCTAAATTGATTTGTTGAAATCTTGTCAATTTAATTATTGACCATCTCATTAATTTAATTATTAGTGTAAAAACCATACGAAATATGGGCCATTTTCCGAAAACTGGCATATTTCAAAGGCTGAAGTGGAGTTTTTGATTCTTCCAATATTTTTGTGTACTATTTGTGACCAAAAAAAAAAAAAAAAATACAAAATGGATCCTGATAACGTCATGCATCCCCACTCCTGGACTTTGATCCACTCTATCTCCGTTAATTTTTGTCCATATGAAAAAAGATAAAAATACGAGTCCAATAATTTTGACATTGTACCCGTCGGACCGAATGTAATTTTTCGTGCAAAATCCCAATTCGGTTTTCGTAAAATGGCCCGTACAGGGGGTCCTCATCAGTATGGCCGTTATACGGTAACTCCAAACAATACTCCCAGCAAAAGATCCTCAAGCAATGTTGAACAACAGCAATAAGCAAGGGACACCTCCGACGTTTCAAAAACGCTCGTCCGACTCCTCGAAAAACGTCTCAACATTTTGCTTTCAACGCCTCTACAACGCCTGGGTTGTATAAAAAACACAATTGGGATGTTGCATGAAAAATTCCATTCGGTCCGTCAGAAAGGTATTTTTTTTCTTCATAAAAACAAATCTAACGGAGACAGAGCACGTGGAAGCTCAGGATTGGGGAGCCGACGACGTCACAGTGCAGTAACGGCTGTCCAAAAATCACATAAAAAATGCCGAAAGTAATGGGTTTTTGCAGACTGTTACTGCACTGTTACTGCTCCCCACTCCCGAACTTCCGTGTGCTCCGTCTCCGTTAATTTTGTCCTTACGAAAAAAAAAGAAAAAAATACGCGTCTAATATATTTCGATCATCTCCCCGACGCGGGACCGAATGGAATTCGTTTCGCGCAAGATCCCCCGATTCCTCGATCTCTCTCACCCGCGACTGATCCTCCGCTTCCCGAACTCTCCGCGAAGCAGCAGCAGCCCGAGCGGCCCGGCCCTCGCGCCCCCCGCGCGACCCGCCGGCGTCCTCGGCCGACCGGCTTCTCCTCGGCCCCTCCGCCGTCCTCCTCCGCCGGGCCTCGCGGCTCTCCGAGGCCGAGCTGGCCGATCTCCGCTCGGCGGCCCGGTTTTCCGCCCGAGCCTCGCGCCGCTGCGCCGCGGCCGATCGCCGGGCCCCGGGGGGCGTCCTCGGCGTCGAGTCGGCGCGGGTTCCGGCGACGCGGCGCGGGTGCTGCAGCGGGGCGCCGCGGCTCGGGGTCGTCGGCGGCCCGGTGGTGCTCGGGGGACACGCGTCGTTCGGGCAGGCGTCAACCCTGTTTCGGGTCGATAATATACGTATATTACTGCGTGGATGCGGCGGGTGAATTTTTGCAAAAGTGTAATGGATGAAAACTGCGCTGTGGGGAGGTTTTTTTTTCCAAGCGAACATTATTCGAGCGAGTGAGTGACGACGGATCAAAAACAATCACTGATAGCGGGAATCATGCACGTCCAGATTTGAGACGAGTGATAAAATTTAATCAGTAACACCATTGCTTCCTCGTAGAGGAATCTTTGTATTGGTGAAAAAAAACATTTTGCGGAAATACGTTAGAAATGTCTTATATAGTGGCTAAAGTGAAAAAACACTTGTGTGTGTGTGTGTGTGTGTGTGTGTGTGTGTGTAGTGGCTAAAGTGAAAAAACACTTGTGGGTGTGTGTGTGTGTGTGTGTGTGTGTGTGTGTGAATGTAATCTATCATGTCTCAGGAACCCAACGGTATAGATTTCAATGATTCTGGGCCTACAATTTTGGTTTTCTTATTCTTTTGGCGGCTCGGAAAAACAATTTAATTTTTATACCTTGTTAAGGTAGCTATAACGATTTTTTATGGTCAAAAACTGGTTTTTCGCCTTAGTGAGAGTCAAAAATTTATTATGCGAAGTTTACAATGATTTTTATTATGAGTTATTACTAGTTTTTTTTTTTTTTTCGTCGTAAATGTCATTTTAAAAGCATAGAAAAAACCGCTGCCAAGTTACTGGCACAAAGCTTCCTCATTCACATGTTCTACTTATTTTTCACACACACACTCATCAATTTTCTTTTTTCTCCATTCAAAAACGTTCTTTTTTTTATGAAATTTCATCGTCTTAACGATTGCCTACCACAAAAAAATTATAAAACAAAATTTAGTTACGAAAAAATTCTTTTAAAATAATCATTTAATTTAATAATTCTAATTTTTAATATACAATATACTGCATAGCATATGTGTATCAATTTTATACAATTTTTTATTTTCCTAAATTAATTCTTATATAGTTTAATAATTTCTACATTTTAGTAAGGTTGCTCTTGGTAACCCTCCTCGCCCCATTCCTATGGAAGCATTTTGTTTGTGCATGATGTGATCTCCTAATCGTATGCTTTTGTGCAACTGCTGTGCTCTTGTGTTTGCATTATTTTTAAAATTTAAGTTTCAAGTTTCAAAAATAAAGAAAAATCAAAATTTAAAAGAAAAGTAAATGTATCGCAATTTGTTTTTAAAGAAGAAAATTGACCTTAAAAAAAAAATCCCCGCATTATTAACACCCACGCACACCCAGCTACAAAATTTTTTTTAATTTAACAAAATACGTTTTTTTGTGTAAAATTTAATGATATTTCAGAATTTCTCGTTAAATATCCTAAAATAACAATAAATAGCTTAAAAACCAACTTTTCCGAAAAAATCGATTTTAAAAAATCGATAAAATCAAAATAAAAAAAAAATTTACAGCAAAACCCAAATTTTTTTTTCAGCGGTGATAGGAATCCAAAAACAAAAAAATAAGTCCTGTTGGATCAAAATCGGTCGAGGAAATCCTGAGATACAACTGATTACTTCCATACATACACACACCACACACAGACGGACATTTTCCAAAAATGATGTATTTTGATTATAAACTTCATAAAACGTGTTTATAACGTGTTTTTTCGAAATGTGATTTTTCGTCCATAGCAAAGCTTTCTCTACGAGGAAGCAAAACTAGCAAGGGCAGGAAAGAGCTTTTATGGTAAATTATAACCATATCTGAAACTTAAATTTTGAAATTTATCAAAAACTAACAGTTAATAATAATTGTGCACAAAAGAATATTTTTATTGTATTATGTTTCATATCGAACAAAGATAAATCATAAAAGATGATAAAAAAT
The DNA here is from genome assembly GCA_030522625.1 of Copidosoma aretas. Lineage (NCBI taxonomy): Eukaryota > Metazoa > Arthropoda > Insecta > Hymenoptera > Encyrtidae > Copidosoma > Copidosoma aretas. The sequence goes on from JAPYYV010020925.1 coordinate 6,138, forward strand.
AATAATTTTTACGGACATTCGTTGTACCGATCGCTCTCGCGGATAAATAAAAAAAAAAAAAAAAAAAAAAAAACTAATAACAAGTATTGGAACGTTTTAATAATAGTTTGTGACAGATAATTGTGATTAATAAGTTTTATAACTTGTCTCAAATCTAGACTTCATAAACTATTATTATTTTTTATTTATTTTTAAGATATTTTTTAAAACAATTATTACCAACTAATCGAATTAAATTATTTCCGCTTGGGAAGTCACGACTGTGCTTTATTTAAACACTCTATGTATGTAAGAGGAGTGCCGTGTATTTTTACCAAAGTACAAATTGGTGGGTCCATTTTTAGTGTCGAATAAATTTGGAGCATACAATGTTATGGGAGGGTGAAAGATACATAAATAATTTTCATACACGAACGGTCGGAAAGAAACCGAGCCAAAATTAAGACCTTTTTTTCGCTGTGATTTTGAAAATTGACATATTTTTGTCCCTGAAAGAAAATGTTAAGTATACGATAAAATAAAACTTGCATCCTACTCTTACGTCAGATATGTAATTTAATGGTCTGAAGTGGCAACAACAAATCAAGCAATCGCGAATGAAGTTGTTTGTAGTACTTATTAAAAAGCTGACATTTTATTCCAAAGTTGTGAGTGCAAAAGATTTTGGAAAAATACATCCTTCGACGTGTCTGATTCAATCCAAAATTATTGTTTTTATTGTCTCAAAGAAAAAAATATCAGCAAATTAAAAAACATGTGTTAAAATATTAATAATTTACAAAAAATATGAAATATTCTGATATTAACAGAATTTGAATGCGTATTACAACACTATCTGTCCCTCGTGAAATTTGGTGCAGTCATGTCTTTTATAATGAAATGTTTTGTTTTTCATACAAATTTGATAACTTTTATTTATTTATTTTTTATTTCTTCAATATATTATTGATACTCACTCATGTGGCGCAGTGTGCATGAGCTCCGGACCGGCCAGACTACCGTGTCTTCCTTCCCGATCGCGGGACACGTGACCCAGAGTGAGGCAAGCGAGCGACACGATGAGCAGACCGACGTACTGCCAGGATCTTACGGGCAGTACGATGAACCTGGTTCTCCGCATCTTTGCTGTGTAAATTTATGGAATAAAGTGGCAAAAACATGAATTTATAATGAAATCTTTTGTACTCATGCAGAGTTTTTTACAATGATTCAACTGAGAGGAAAAAATTATAAAAATTATGGAAGTCTTAGGAAAATTTTCGCAAAAATTACTGAATTGTATGATAAACTGGTGGCAAGTTGGCAGAATGGAAAAAGATTCCGTTTGAACCGTAAACATTCTGTAAAAATTAAGCACAGTGCTGCAGCAACATCACCTCGGATTTTCGCGCAAAGTTGGTTAATTTCCCTGGAATATTTCCGTACGATTTTTATATTCTTTTTTCTCTCGATGATGGATATATTATACTCACCCCTGACACAGAAGACTCTTTCAATAGATGAATTTCGTAAATAAAGTAGTAATCGGTCTTGCGGCTTATCTACCTTGGACGATCAAAAAACTCTCTGACAATAATTCGCACACCCAATAAGAATAATAATAAAAATCCGGAAATGTTTCGTGCACGAGTCCGAAGGCAGCTAACCGCAGTTGATCGCAGCCGGAGCTCCAGGCACCGAATGACACCCTCGGCTCCCGACGCCCCGCGTTTTATAGACACCGATTGCGCGCGTCGGTCTCGGGCTCGTTCTTTCCCCGGATAATGCGATTTCGCGCGCAATCCCGTGGGTTATCAGCGCCGACCACATGGGACCGAGCGCGACGAAGAGGCGGGAACGCGTGGGCGGGCTGATTCCGTCCGCGTTTGTTCCGATTTCGCGGCCGAGCGACCGGCCGAGCGGAAAATCGAAGGAGACCGGCGTGTACCGGTGGCTCACGGGTGGTGCACTGCTGCGAAGTCGATGGCTCGTAATGCGCGGAGTGTGCACGGGGGCGTCGGTGGTGAATGGCGAATTGGAAATTAGAATCGTATCTGCGAGGAAGGATCGCCAGTGACTGGGTATTTTACTTGGTTTTTTCAGTTTTTTTGCTCTGGATTCGATTTAATGCACTATTTTATCAGTTGATGAGAGTTTTTCAAAGTTCTCCGTCAGTATTCGGATGTGGGTATGATAAGGTACGACTGCGCTAGTGTGGTGCTCGTATCCCAGAATTTAAGGGTGTGGTGAAAAAAGTTATATCGTTTGGTCAAATAAGATGCAACCGTTATCACCGCGTTTTTGTCACATTAGTACAGTGAGTTTTTTATTTTTTCCTCATTTTTGTTCATCAGTTTATCGTTCATATAGAAAAAAAATATATATATTTTTCCACGTTTTTTTTACTTCGTTTTTCTGTCTGTCTGTTTGGTGCTAATTTTTGCAAACAATTCACACACAAAATAGGGTAGTTAATTTTATGGTGGATCCAATATGGCGGCCAACAAATTTCATAATGGCACCTCACCCCATTTCTTTGTGACTCCTCTGAGATTGGTATCAAGTGAAAGGGCATGAAAAGAGTAAAGTACAATAAGTTATGTGATGTCATTGAAAATTAAATTCGGCAACCGATACAAAATGGCGGATAGCCTTTTTATTCAAGACCTCTGGACATAAGGATCAAATGAGAGGATATAAGTTTGTCAGCAACACGTAATTTTTATTTAATGTTATAAAACTCAGCTATAAAAGTATTACGTTTTTTTTCTGAAGTGATGTATAAATTTTTTTGTTAACTTGGTAGATTTAAAAAAGTTCTTACTTGCTCCGAAATCTGATATGGCACCTTCTTGCCCCATAGACGAAATTGTATGGGTTGAAAAATGATATTTATTTTATTAAATAGGTATATATACTACTGATTAATATGAGAATTTAATAAATGAAAGCAATACACAAAGATTGTGTGTACAAAACGAAGATTTCGTTACTTTATTTTTACGTTCCATAGATACATTATATTCCGTAATTCATCACAGTGTTAAACAAATTATTATATGAGTAACCTTTAATAGTTACTTTTATACATTCTATATATTATTTTTACTTACGTCATAAATTGATGCAATATTATATTTTTGTAACAGCTTATAAAAATTCTGTTAGTAAAACGATAAAACAAATAATCACTCACTCTTACCTACAGTTTTTCTCACATATAAAATAATAAATATAAAATATATAAAAATTCAATCATGCGTAAAGTCTTTGAACAAATATATATATTTGGAAGTTAAAATAATACGTTCAAGAGGACGGACTGTACTTAATGAAATGAATGATAAATTCACGTGTTGCTTTGACTTCATATTTTGGGGTCTGTGGGCTGAAGATTAACGAGGTTCTCGCTCAACTCCCAGAACTTTTTACCCTTGGCTGGATCGCTGACTCCTGAAGATAAGGTGCTCTCCTGGAAACGAAAAACACCTATGTTTAATACCCATTTATTTCTATTTTATTTTACGTTCACAAACCTCAACGTGGTATTTATTGTATACAAAAGATATTGTGTTGTTTGTATGGTTCCCGGATTTCAGGATAACATTTTTTCAAACCATAGAACAAGTTAATTTTTTTTAATTGAATATGCATAGTATCTTAGGGTGCACGCTGCACATTGAAAATGCCAAAATTTTATTCAGGAAACTAATGAATTTCAGAAACTTGAGATTGTAATTCGCTTCCTTGAATAAAAAACTTTGCATCGGTCAAAAACAAATTTTTGATAAAAACGCGCTAGACACATACGCAGTATGTGTTGATGGAAAATTTTGTGTGTGTGCTTGTATTTTTATGTTATATCAGTTACATCATACATCTCAAAATTTATAAATATTAGTGAACAGATTTTAATTTTTAGGATTCCAATTTATTGTCCTTTGTAGTGGCTTAAAAATATATTGTTGATAATGTATCACGTAAAATTTCTGCAACTTGTGAATTTTCCAAAATAGGTTTTTCATTTTTTTGCTTCAGAAAAGATTTTTGTATTATTTTGGTACGAATTTCATGTTACTGATTAATTTACTCTTAAAAACCCGTAATTTTTTTTTTTTTTTAATGTACGAATCAAGAATAAAAAAGGTTAGTCTCATAAAAATTTTTGCCAGGTATTTCTGGCATTACGAACTTTAATCCGCCAAATTTTAAATGAATTTAAACTAAAAATATAGTTCCTGAGATTACTACCGTAAGGTTGAAACTGCGTTAAAAACAAAGTAAGAAAAAAAAAAAAAAAATTTAATATTTGTCGAGCAACGAATTTTTCCCTCGACGATCAATATTTATACGGAACAAGACTCACGTGGCAGTCGAGGAAGTACTTTCCGTTGACGGTCTTGAGCTCCTCGGCCACGGCGAGGTGCAGCGTCGTCTGGGCTCCCTGCTCGGGCGTCTTGAAGAATCCCTTGACGACGAGCCAGAGGCCCCAGGCCAGGGGCACGGGCACGTTGCGCCATATCCCGCTGTCGATCATGCCCGGGTGCAGGCAGTTGGCCGTTACGCCGGTGCCCTCGAGGCGACGGGCCAGTTCCAGAGTGAATACGATGTTGGCGTACTTGGATACGTAGTAGAGGTAGGCGGGCAGCGAGGTCGTCGGGTTGACGTTGTCGAGGCTCAGGGACGACAGGCGGTACAGCTCGGATGCCACGACGACCACGCGGCTCGGTGCCGAGCGTTTCAGGAGGTCTGAACAAAAATTACATATTTAATAATAGTAATAATAATAATAATATATTAATATGTAAGTACGTATTATACCCTGAGCACCTTAATAACTTAATATTGTCACGTGTATAATTACGTAGAATTACGTAGAATTACAATTATATCATCATAAATAATATCAATGTACTGCGATTGTATGAATATACTATTGATTATTTTTAATAAATTTACTACTATTACTACTACTACTACTACTACTACTACTACTACTACTACTACTACTACTACTACTACTGCTACTGCTACTGCTACTGCTACTACTGCTACTACTACTACTACTACTACTACTACTACTACTACTACTACTACTACTACTACTACTACTACTACTACTACTACTACTACTAACTACTACTACTACTACTACTACTACTACTACTACTACACTACTACTACTATCTACTACTACTATCTACTACTAATATATACACTTTTACATGTTATGGAAAATAAAATTCGCAAACAATAGCTTTTTAGGCCATTTTAAGGCTTGTTCAATTTTTAAATACCACTAATAATTTAACAACCATATAAAAGCTTTCGTAGAACGTTGCGCTGGCCGGTTGCAATTAGAACCGTGACTGTGTAGAAAAATCAGGATACAAGAGCATGCATGTAAATTCAGGAAAGGCACAAGAAAACATACTGCACATGTATTTCTCAAGCATCGTATCTCCTCGCGATTCCTCGTCTCAGAAGATAAATGTTTCCGACTTTGAGAAAAAGCCATCATCTGCACGCATCATGTGTTTCTCTTAAGCACAAATTGGCGCACGTATGCACAAAATAAACAAAAAAAGCTATTCAAATGGTACAAATTTAAAATCCAATCGACTGACCTACGAGCAGGTGCGTGAGCAAGAAAGGCCCATAGTGATTGGTGGCCATGGTCACCTCGATGCCGTCGTCGCTGATCTTCTTGCGGAACATCTCGGCGGTGCCGGCATTGTGGATGAGAACGTCGAGCCGGTTCTCCTCGCGGTTAATCACTTTGGCAAAGTCACGGACCGAATCCAGCGACGAGAGGTCGAGCTTGCGCACCACGATCTCGTTGTTGCTGCTCTCCTTGACCAGTTGATCTGTGGGTCGAAAGCAGCGGTGGAAATATTATTTTTTAGTTTTTTTTTCAACCATAGGGACTAATCTTTTACGTCGAGCAACAAGCTTGTATCAAGATTGTGTTTCTAGTTGTTGCTGCTGCTTTTGTGCCATGGACTCATTTTTTCCAGATGGGCGGTGTTTTTATTGAATATTAATTGGGTTTCAGATGTACATTAACCGTGTTGAAGCTTGTTCACTTGATTTTCGGAGGAATAATCACCGGAACAAGTTTGAATGATCGAAATTTTTCTCTGGCATGGTAAGTTGATTATTAAACAAGTTTCTGATTCCTGGATTAATTTTTGTCAATAAGAGTATTTCATTGGTAAGCAAAGGTGGAAAGTACTTGAAGAATAGTCAATATCCTTGAGTACTTGATTCACTTTATTATTTTGTTTAAATTATTTAGACGCTCATGCTCAAGATCTCAAGTGTAATACTTTGACAATTTTTTCGTTTAAAATAAGCTAATTTTAATGATATTTTATGACAATTGCAATATTTCAAATAAAAAAATTTTTGTCGCAAGAACTTTGATCAAAGTACTTTAAATAAATTGCCGGCTACAAAAATATGTGAGGATTTATTTTAAATATTCCGATCGAAGACAAAATTATTGGTGCTCATGCTGCCATACAATAATATCAGATTCATTTAATTAAAAATAATCATAAAGTACATTTGGATTAAACAAAAGTATCTAAAATAAGTCTTCAAATATACTTGTAATTATTTTCAATACTATAATCTAATAAAACTCATCGAAAGATTTTTTTCAAACACTTTAAATACAAATGTATACGTATACTTATTTTAAGCATTCCGATAAAATACTAAGGCGTTTGATAATTTATTTAAATATCAATGCTATCAGATACAGTTGTACCCTACTGTTTTCTATATTTATTCAAAATTTATAAAATATTATTCTGCATGGTGTATTCGATGAATAGGTATCATCGAAACAATATCGTTTTTTAAATGTTTACTTTTGTTATCGTGAAACAAATTTTCCAATCCATAAAATAAACCATAACTTACAAGCATTAGGCAGCCGTAAAAAGTACTGAAGCACGTGAAAAAATTGACCCCAAAAACAGAAAGACAAACGCTCGGGACATTCGCATCACCATTAGCCCAGGATAAAAAAGAACCGCTGCGACAACTTTTCGGTGTCAACAGAACGATCTCTCAGCCCGCATCAAGCGCTAACTGCAGGCATTCGGGCCTTTTCCCACAGACACGCACGCGCGCGAGCGAAGGAAGTTGAAAAAAAAAAACCCGCTACTTTCGAAATACCTTTCAGCTGGATGATTTAAAATTTCACCGACGAACGGAAGTTTTTGCGCGCGCGCGCGCGGGTGTTATACCTGTGGATGAAACTAGATTCTCGATTAGGTTCGCTGAACTTTCTTCCCGCGCGAGACACGCGAGCGATTCGCGCTCGCTTACACACAGCACATGAGCGGTGCAACGACACCTGCTCCGCGATCCGAGATGATTTGTTACCAGCGGCTTTCGCCTTGAGACGATGCGCTAGTCTGCGTCAATGATGGATGGGTTTTTCTTTTCACACTCGATGAGACATTAATCTGGTGGATTGAAAAAAATAGTCGATAGCAAAACTGCGTGCATAAAAATTTTCGATCGCAAGAATACAGGTTCGCTTTGCAAGAGGATTTTTAGGTCCAAATGGCTGACCCTGTTTTTAGTGAGGTTGCGCTGAGATGATAAAATGTTTATGGAAAGTTTTTTCTTGATGCAAGCGATTTCTAAATTTTGTCTCTCTTATCATTCATACGCATCCACTTATCGAGCAACAGATATATATTATCTTATTAACTTTCGAGCGGATCCTCGTGCAAAATGTACATGTAAATTTATTTTCGAGCTGGTATTCGTGTCAACTGAATATACATAGAGATGATTGTAGATGCGCGCAAAATTAAGATATATGTCCGCTATGGAGAAGTAGGGATCGAGACACATCCCGGCAAGTGTCCCCATATTACTGACCAAAAGAGTTATCAAACATACGGCTAGGCAGTATATAAATGATGATAAATAAATAAGCCGTAAATGTTTAATATTGTTCGATGTAACAAATGTTCGACATCAAAATCATGTAGTGAGAAATACAAAAAAAATCCGAACGACAATTTTGAAACGTATTCATACAGGCATCAGTTAGCTGGAGTCTTTGCATGTTTTGTAGCAATCATTCAGCAAATATTCGTAAGCTGATTTGTTCAAATTTTTGCTGTGATATATCATTCAGATCGAGCTAAAAAAACGCGTAAGTGATGCATAAGTGATTTGTTTGACTTTTGTTTTTGAGCTCTATGCTTTTTCAACTTTGTATACATACAATCAGAGTTAGCTTTTTGCATGATATAAATCTATTTGTTTCGCCGGATGGATCATCATGTATTTTTTATTTTTGCACGCAAACAAAAATTGACTAGAGTAGAGAACGTTTCCAAGTTTCGGAGCGGGGGTAAAGTGCCGACACGATTGTCCGAAGACAATGGACAACCGTGTCGTCATCAGTCCCACTCCTGAACTATTATATGCGCTCCGTAAATTTTTTATTACCAAAAAAAAAATAAAAAAATACTGATATTTTTTTCAATAATCCATCCGACGGACAAAACAGAATCAATTTTTCCTGTTTCAATGCAACATCCCAGTTCAACAGTATGGTATCGACGATAGAACAGCAGTGGATCCCCCCCCCCCCCGAAAAAAAAAAAGTAGAAGACGCCTTTGTACATTTCTCCAAAAAAACCCTACAAGAGTTGTACAAAAACGCAACGAGCATACATCTCACCTTTGAGCGCAGTGGCCGCCTCGACGTTCCTGCAGCCCATGATGACCCTGGCCCCGCGCTTCGCGAGATCCCGAGCTGTTTCCCGGCCGATCCCCGAGGTACATCCCGTTATCAGGACCGTCTTGCCCTTCATGTTCGCCCGGCTCTTGCAGACCCCGGTGCTCAGGTAGACGTACAGCCGCAGGAGGCCGAGGAGGAGGACGATGCCGCCGATCAGCGCGACCAGGAGGACCAGCAGGATTATCGAGCACGACCAGAGCGTCAGGTACTGCATCATTATGCGGGCGTGGTGTATGAAACGATGAGGTTCGATCGGCGGGGTGATTTGTTTTTTTTTTTTTTATTCGTCGTCGGCGATGAGTGTGCGGGCGATCGAGTCTGCAATGGCGAGAATGATACGTGTGTACATAGTTGCGGATTATGATCGGTTGAAATGTAGTGGAAATGTGGTGGAAATGTGGCCAAATATTGAGCGCGAATTTCCAAGAAGAATTTTTCTTTTTCGAAATTCGCGCAAAGTTTTTAGCTATGTTTTTAGCTATATTTTCTGCTGAAAATTTGTTCCTGGGGAGAACGTATAATAGTAATGATGATGATATTTGGGGCACCTGTTTATTTATTTTCCAGAGCATTTTTGTGCGTTCGATTTATTCGGTGATATTTTGAAATGCGACGAAGAAAGTGCAACCAGCTAGGCCATCAGCCTTCGGCCGTTCCGAGAGTTATATGTGCCTTGGTGAAATTTAAAATGTACTATCTTGATTTTGGGTGAAAAAGGGGACTAGTTAAAGTCTTACAAAGTGATTCAAAAATTTATTGAATCACAAAATATTAAATGAAAACAAGGAAGAAAATAAGTTTTTCATCAGGTGATATTTTTAAACATAAAGTTTGTCATGAAATCAAAGAAATATTATACTTTTTTCCCAATACAATATCATGTTATCGAATGGATCTTATGGGCTACTTTGTTAGTGTTGAATCAAAGTAGAAAAACTTTTTTTTTTCCACAAAACATTAAGATAATACCTTTATGAAACTCAGAAACCGAGGTAGTACAATTTTCCAACAACGCACAGATTCACCGTTCACGTGTAAATATTGATGATTGAATACAACGATAAAACAAACATTCGTTTGATACGTGAGCATGTAATGTACAGGTAAATGATTTCACATAATTAGGAGACACGCGTCAATATGGGAAAAGTACCTCTCAGCCAAATAAATTGCGCCTATAAGATTGTTAGACGTTGACGTGCTAAATATACACATAGACGCTGTGCCCAAAGTGTACCATATACACAGCAGATGTCAATAATAAGTACGAGAGTCACGGATACATCATTGGACGATACGCGTGTATAATTATATGCTTATCAGTTTGACGTGAAAGCTTTCTATAGATGAAAAAACAAAACAAAAAAGAAATAGCGCCAAGCGCTGGTGCAGAGAGGAGGCTTTCTCAATCTCACTCCCATTTCCCGGATGCAATATTGTATATAGGTACTCTCGCATAGGCATTAGCCGGCGGGTGTCTTGAGACTATACCGGCTCGTTTGCATTTTGATGCGCACACAATGAGGGAACGAAGGTGATGAAAAAGTTATTCGATTTCGAGTGTTTTTTTTCAGTTAATTAAGATTTGATAGTGCTTTTCTAATTTTCCACGTGAAATCATGAATTATCACAATCTCAAAATTATTTGAAACTACGGAAGCAGGGGATTCCCCGTATACGGATGACTTGTAAGTAATAAATGTGTCAAGCACTAATTGAATCTGATACATCACTTTTACGTGCTGTATGCAGTCATATGATTTACCGATACGTTGAAAAAACAACCGATCAATGCAAAAACAGCGTCACGCACCTTCAACGTTACAAAAAGGACGAAAAATAAGAAAAACCTTCCGTTATTTGCTTCCAATAACAACGATATAGAGTGTACTACTGTATAACCAAGGGATTTTCCGCGATTTCCATCGCTGATGCATGTATGTAGATATAAATCAAGTAAACGTCCATAGCATTTATACACACTTATATAAATATATACATATATGAGCCTATATCATACATCTGACTGGAGAGTGCACCGTCGAGCTTGGCGGCGTAGGTATATAATACATAAGAAGATATACTTAACTTTCCAAACTTTCTCCCCCATGCACGAGCAGAGGCGTTCAATTACGCGAGAGATGTATATGTACGCGTATTAATTCGTGAATAAATCTTCCGTTGCTGCATGCGTGTATTCATGCACACGAGGAGGGAAGAGAAATGTATATTATACTTGTGATGAGAACAAAATACAAGGAGACGAAGAGATCGGGACATCTTTTACGTATGATGGCCACTGTCAAGGTGAACGGCGAACCGGTTGGACACGCGCATAAGTGTATGCATTATACGGCATCGCACATCTGTGAGTAAGTATCGCCGTTGAGCTTGGAAATGAATTATCATTGTTGTTATTGATGGAAACGCGAGGGATTTTTTCACTGTTGCTGTCATCAGCGTTGCTAACAGATTTTTATCACTTTTGGTTGATTGTAGTTTTATGACTCATTGTTGTTTTTTATGTAATTTTTTAGAAACCCGGTCGTATGCTTTTAGCTGGGGATATTTTTTAAAAAATTTGTCGAAATGACGAATTTCGCAAGCTGATTTTTGTTCGTAAAATGAGCTCGGTTGTTGAGCCCCTCGTTGTGGAGTAATAAAAAACGGGAGGATGGCGAGAAAAAGTGTTAATGATAACACCCAAGCGCGTCCCATTTGCACGTCGGTAAATCTTCGTCGAATAATGATTGTCGACAATATTTTATGAATGATTGGAATAAAATTGTTCAAGCAAATTATTTGTAGGTATACTTTGAAATTAAAATTAGATTAGTAATTTTTTCACGATGCAGTGTAAAATTCAGATGATCACTTTGTAGCAATTAGTCAAATTATTATATTGACCTCTTCCATCTATATTGCGCTATAGTTGCGCGCTTTTTTATAGTAAAAATCGCTGGTGTGCGAAAAAAACTGTGTCAATTGAAATTTACAAACTTTTTTTCGCATACCAGCGATTTTTACCGTAAAAAAGCGCGCGACTATAGCGCAATATAGATGGAAGAGGTCAATATAATAATTTGACTAATTGCAACAAATACCCATCAATTAAAAATAATAATTTCTATGATCACTTTGTAGTTCAGGATTGATTGAAGCAGGCAACACTTGATAAATCGATTGAAAGAACAAAAATACACGCTTCGTTTCTCCCGACTGAAAGATCATTTTTTGTTCGGGTTCGATTTGAGACTTTCACAGTTTATTTAATAAAGCTGCACTCCGCAGCTGTGAATTTCATCACAAATTTTCAACTTGCCTATTATTAAAATTTGTTGGACTTTTTTTTAATCATCAAAAAGTTACGATACGATTGATTGTTTTGTTATACTTATCATAATTCATCCCATTCATTTGATTTCATTACAATAATATATCCGGGAGAATTCTCCCTTTTACAATACAAACGGTTATTTTGTTCATTACGGACGAATGAGAAACCTTTTTCATATGCCGATCACAGTTTTCAACAAAATATATTTTTCTCTGATAAAACACAAGGAACGTTGATTTCTAAGCAACGGCCCCTTCCTTCTTGTAAAAAAAAAAAAAAAAAAAAAAAAAAAACCAATTTACTCCTGAAACCCCCAAAAACCCCAACACCCCACAAACAACGAAAAAACAACAAAAGACAAACAGACAACATCACCGATCTCAAAACCAACGATCGAACCGAACAAACTGCAAAACAGCGTGGGTGTACTTAAAAAAGCAACAGGCCGAGCGAAACTAATATACGGTACTCACCGCTGGTGCTCGCCTCGGGACAGCTCGGGAGCGTCTGCTCGGGCCGGTTGTCGGTCGACCGATCGCGAGCCGGAGTGTATAGCGGTACTCTCTTACCTTCGATCTTCACGTTCACGCGTAAGTATCCTTTTCTCTGTCCGCTGTGCAGGTATGAGAGAGTGTATACAGCGAGCGGAGGAAAAAGAGAGAGTGCGGCCGCAGCCGGTCGACGCGATCGGTAAGACGCTCGTTCCCCGCTGCACCTGCTGACGGCTGCGTTGGCGATTCCACGAAAATTATGAGGAAATCGTTTTCGCGCGACGTTTCCGCGCGGTTCGTGGGAGGGCAATGCGAACGATTCTTGCTTTGGTGATTTTTGGATCGAAGTAGGGGGTTTCGAACGTTTTGCGTCAGTTTATGTCAGTTTTCTGGATAAATCGTTTTAATCCTAGATCCAACTGATAATTTAATGCTGGCTGTGATTTGAAATGACTCAAAAATATGACTCGCGAATGATATAATTATTATCCCGGAAGAGAAAAACCCAAACCCAAGGGGTGCTTCAAACGATTTTTTTTTGCAACCATCGGGGACTATTCGATGGAGATTTTTCGAAGAATCTCTCATATGTAAAACCTGCATTGCTTTGAACTTTTGCGCTCATTGTGTGTGTGCATATACACCAGATGCGAGTCTTGAACTTGAGAGCTACTCTTTGATGATTTGCGCTGATGTTGCGGTGAATCAACGTGATTGAGAGGAGAGAAGACGGAAGATTCTCCGACACAATTTCGTTCATTCCGGAAGCGGAGAAGAATGAGACGAATCTTTCCGTTTTGCTTGTTCAGTTGTTCGAGAGAACTTGTGTATTGTATGGTATAGAAAGTTTTTTAAAAAGTGTGGGGTTTTAGCACCTTTTTTTTTGTTGATTTACAACGCGAACGAAGATAATTTGTTCATTCATGACATGCAAAAATTAATAAAATACTGACAGATTTCCATTACTTTTCGATGTATGTAAATAGTTGGAGGACGAATGATCCAAATGAACAAACAATAACCACGAATAATAATTTATGAAAATACGAACCTATATGCTATAGCTGCAAAGTTATACGTAAACGCCCTACAAATAACGCAAGACCTGCGGCATGGCGAAAATATAGTAACAAACGGACACACACACATATATATATATATGCGAATAATGTATACTTTATTCGTGCAAAAAACTGCGACAAATTTATGTAAAAGCAGTGCGTAAAAAACGAAAAGCAACAACAAGGCTGATTCGTAAAAATACATCTCACAAAGTCTCGATTTACCACGCAACGATGATCAACATCGAAAAAAAAACGATCCGCCGGTCTGTAAAACTATCCCCCCCCCCGTACTTATACGATACATTGCAACGCTCGAAATTTAAAGTACAACGCCCCAGCGCGAACGCCACGAAAATGTCCCCCGGACGAGTCAGACTTGAGTCCTGGGTCTTCGACAAGCCTTCCCGGCAGCATCGAAGTTGAACCTGGCCGTGCTGTAATTGCTGCTGCTGCTGTTGACGCTGCTGTTGTTGTTGTTGTTGTTGTTGTTGTTGTTGTAACGATAGGAAGCCGTCCTGTTGTCGAGCTCGTTCTGCAGACAGGCGATTTTCGCGTCCCTGAGCTTGATCGTGCTCTCGAGAAAGGCGACCTTGTGGCGCAGGGTCTTTATCACCTCCTGGTGCTGCTCGAGGCTGTTGATCGGCTTCAGGTAGATGTTGCGGATCTCACGCTCCTCTTCGTCCGCCGTGGCTGGGGGAGAGAATTCGGGCATTTTGTTGGAGTGATGATGATGAAAACGACGCGGGAGGTGTGTTTCGAAAACGTTTTTGAAACGTTTCCTGCTCCCCGACAAGGCGATCATTATCATCGATCATGGATCACTATAGAACTATCGAGAATCATAATTGTCTTTCTCCGAACCATTTCGCAAAGAGATGCAAGTTTCGAAAACGTTTTGAAAACGTTTCTCACTCTTTGATCTCAGGCCCGGACATTGTACTTACGTTTCTCACAGGTGCGAAACAAAAGTTCTTCGAAACGCACGGTGCAGCCGCGAGGAGTCTGTTTTGATTTTTATTACCTTTGAATCTCTGTGCCGCGCTCTGCCGTTTTTCGACCGATTTTCCGCCGAACCACCGCCAAAAACAGACGACGGCGAGTATTGCTCCGAACAGGCCGAGAAAGAGACGCGCTACGAAGTTGAGCAACGTTTTCAGAATGGACGTTTCCTGCTTGATGGGCGGATCTTTTGGTTCCATAATCGAAGCGGGCACCAACGCTGCAGGAAGGGGGGAAACAGAAGGAACGCGTGAGGATGCCGATCGGTACTCTCTAAATTTAAAATCGCAAAAAAATCACCGTTTCAAAGTTTTGTGAAAATTTCACCGGTGTCAAAAAAGTTGAAACCAAATCCGGTAAATAATAGTGCCCTGCAGTCTCATACTATAGAGAGAGCATCAGACTTCGAAAAACGTTTCGCAAACGTTTGACGCCGTTGGGGTTTCATGAAATAACACGTGAAAATAAGCACCGTATTACAGACACCGCGAGATCATCACGTTTGACCGCCTTTGTCAGCACTTTTTGGCCGTTGAAAATTCCACCGACTCGAAAGCAAAATATTGTTGTATCGCCTGCCAATCGTGTTTTCAACAAGCATGTCGCACAATAACTTTGAAACAGCGTTTCCCACCATACTTCAAGTTGAAAGATTACTACCGCGCACGGCGTATGCAAATAAGTACCCGCGTCGTCGAGGAGATCCGTGGCGCTTTGGCCGTCCTTGCAGTCGCGCGAGAGGATCTTGTTGCGAAGGTCGTAGAGGACCCTCTCGGCGACCCCGGTCTGCGAGTGCACCAGCTGGTCTATCGTCTCGGGGCTCAGGCGCATCTCGATCTTCGAGAGGACCTTGCGGTCGAGGACGCTCCAGTTGTCCCGCTTGCCCTGCACGCTGTTGGCCGTGATGTAGTTGTGCGAGGCCACGATGTTCGGGTAGTAGAACTTTAGGATCTCCGACATCAGGACTGCACTTGTCGATGTGAAAATCGTTGTTGTTGTTGTTGTTGTTGTTGTTGTTGTTGTTGTTGTTGTTGTTGATTATTTGTTTTTCATTACCATTACGGTTGTTTCGGGTGATCGGTATTTTTTTCGCGTCCGATGCATGCGCGTTTTTATGGTTTTCGTGAATATACGTTATCGCACCCTCTATGGTATGATACTTACTAGGTACTGTCATGCTTTAAAGATAAACCTGCGGATCGATGGTGCGGTTCATGGCAGATGTTTGGCTATCGTGGATCCAAGTGTGTTGGTCATCCACAAAACATTCGGAAAAACGCTACAACGTTCAAAAGACGTTTTACGCCGGTATAGGGTTGGCAAACATGTTTTACACGTTGTTCACAGAACTTATGACACTTTCAACAAACTCCTCGACGAATGATCAACGATTTCACCATAGTTCTGCCCGATCGACCGACACTGAACGATGGACTCGACACACTTGGATTCACCAAAGCTACTCGTGGACGGAGAGAAAAAAGAACAGGGAGGTATAAACGGGGCAAACGACCGGCATCGGAAAAGTCGCGGGCGATGCTGCGGCCGAAGACCTTCTTGCTCAGGGGCACCCCGTCGATCCAGTCGAGGATCCCGTCGAGCTTGGACGGCGGCTCGTTGCGGTAGAAGCCGGCCTCGCTGCGCGACTCCGGCGCCTGCTCGTCCCTGACCGACGACGGCGTCGCCGTTGCCGCGCTGATCGTCCGGACCATCGTTGTGAGAGCGCGTTTTTTTTTTTTCGCTCTTAACCTCCCTGTACGCCTCTGCCAGTCGTCGACCGCGCGTTCACAGCCCAGCGCGACGGTCGGCTCGTTTCGACCGCATTTCGGCGCTCGGCTTCCGCTTGATCGACGATTCGCGATGCACCGATGCGAGGATACACGCGCGGCCGCGTTTTATTATCTCCGACCGCGGAGCGAGAGAGGTTCGAGGGTGTCGAGGTTTGCGAGGTTACCGCGAGGAAGAGCGAGTCTTTTTTTTTTTTGTTGTTTTGCCCTCCTTTTTTTTCCCCCGTTCCACTGTACGTCGCGTCGCGTGATCGGTAATGTTCGGTCGCGCGTTTCGCGATCGTTGCCCGAGCTGGAGGAAAAAAACAATGATGACGTTGCAGGTGCGCGTAATGATGTCTTTTTGCGCGAGACGAGATGTGTACAGGTCGAAGGTCGGGACGACAGTATATATACTTAGAGTTGCACCTTGCAATTTGCGTTTTGGCCGATCATTTGGTTCTTACGCTGCGTCGAATTATATTGGATGGAGATGATGCGAGACAATTTTTTCCGATGAATGTATTTCGTGTCTGCACGAGTTCTAATATTAATGTAGTTACAACAATTGTTAGTCATATCAAAATTCGTTCAAATTGTGATGATGATGGTTGTCTGATTTTTTTGGAACAATTTATTTTCAAAAAATTTTTTTTTTATAGATAATATTTTGTTGCAAGACAATACAAAACAAAAATTGTACAACTACAATAGTCATTTTTTGTTCAATATTTAAATTACAGTATATTAATTTTCATAATAAAGTGAGTGCAAAACCGATCATTCAACAAATTCTGAGATAACAATTAAAAATACCCTCATTTTGTACTAATTTAATTCATTCATTTTTGCACAATCATCGACATAATGATCGAATGCGGTAAATGTATGATTAGTAATTGTCATGATTATTCAACGCATCATGATCGGGATGAATTTTAAAAACACTGATTTTCGTGTGACTCCAAGAAATTTGCGATTTTTAAAAAATACCAACAATAAAGTGGCAAAAACTAAAAATAATATTATGATCACGCCTCACACAACAAAAACAGTATATGAATAAACAAATGGGAAACTATGAATTAACCAATAAAGGGAAGCAAAAACCGCGTTTTGGGACCACGTAATCCTCTGCGGTTTCCGCAACGTTCATTTTCAACAGGGCAAACTATGCAATAAATTTTTGTTGTATCAATAAATATCATGAAAATCGATATGATTTCCGATTCGAATTTCTCACCCCGTTCCCGCTGCCCATCAACCCCATGGAGGGTTGGGTCAATTTGTCGACTGCCCGATCAGAAAACTTAGTGGGGCTCTAATGAGGTCCATACTAGACTGCCGAATTAAACAAAGATGGTCCCAGTGTGGCAACGTTACGGGGCGAAGATAGGGTCCTACCTAGTGTGCCCCGATAGCCAAGAAACTTAACCTAACCATTTGTATTGTT
>JAPYYV010020932.1:0-11966 GCA_030522625.1 Copidosoma aretas
CAAGGTTCTCTCGGGGGGATTTTTTTTCTTCTCGATCTCGGTTTGACAGAAAATTATTCGAATGTGGCGCTGTTATGGTCGGGTGCTATACTGTTGTATAAGAGCATCGCCGTAGCGCTTCTTGGATGGCAAAACCATTAGAGTCATAGTTTACTAAAAATGCTGCCATCACTCAAGTCAAATTTGAACTTAAAAATATACTATTTTGTTCGTTTGTAGCAGTGTGCGTGCATTATACTCTAGAAACCCCTTTTCTCCCACATTACCCTACATATCCGAATCTTTCCGAAAATAACCGACGTCTTCTGATAGCAAAACAAGCCTCTCTACGACCCCAATTCCATTCCGCACAGCCTATCACGTATCCGAATTTCTTTAAAATCATGTTTAGCCCTATCCTGCACTGCCACAGCCCTCCCACATATTGATTTTTTTCCGAGAACAACTAAAGTCTTCAGACAGTATATTTTAATGTATATATCGATTTAGGATACTGCTTTTCAATATTGATGATAAAATCTTTCTGAATATCAAAGCCAAACTTATAAATTGCCTCTTAGGTCGTAAATGTACCTTATAATTTATTGTGATATTGATTTTATTAACGAAAAACAAATACTCAAAATCTTATTTACAACTTCCACAAAATGAGATAGTATAATCATTCAGTTACATTAATTCGACTTTTTGATGCTTCCTTCAACATGAACAACGGCTAAAAAATTTCTACCTTCGAGGTATTTCTTTTGAGCGCTCAATTGGTTTCTTTAAATTATACGTGAGTTCATCAAAAATATAATGAACAATTAATAATTTAATGATACAGTAATATTTTTCTACAAGAAGAATATAATAAATTGTTGGAAGATAGAATGTCTAAGTTGTCCTCCAAGAAGGCTCCACATACTACAAAAAGGCAGGAATCCCAAGTATCTGAATATCTAGGTATCTGAAATAAAAAATTTATTTTCGTATAAGTGTACGTAAAATAATCGTACGTATAAGCGAAAATTATGAAAAACTTTTACATCATGCAATAAAAAAATTTAAAAAAATATTCGTATAATTTTTACATTTTTTTGACAATATGAGCAACATAATTATTTAAAATTAAAACAACTTATTCATAGTAAAATCTTTCTTTTTTTATAAGTTATAATCAAATTTCTCTTATAGAACTATACTTTCTGTTTAATAATTGTTTTTATGATTGATTTGTATAAAAATTATATTCAAATCTTGCATTTTGATAAGAAAATGTACAGTTAATCATAAAAAAAAAAGATCATTATACTTATTAAATATGAATGTCTATACGTTGACGTTAAATTTCTTAGTTGTAATCAAGAACTTACAGTAGATAAAATTGATTGGGCCTCAAATCTTAGTTTTTAATGCCTGCTTCAGGCATCACTTCCGATTTAATGTCATATTTATTAGGGATATTATTTGAATTATTAATACGTACAAGTATGTTTCGTTACTTTTTTTAATGATAGTAAATATAACGTACATAATCGAAATATTATTTTATTGAATTTATAAATAAAAAAACCAATAATAATAGATTAACGATACAAAACTGTAAGCCAGTTGTAAAATCAATGAGAGATTTAAAACTCTGTTAAAAGCGCCCTCAGAGGTAGGACGACGAGAATATCGGTCCTCGGCAGATAAGCTAGAGAGTGAGATGATGGTCAGTTGTCCTCATTGACTATGCTTAAAGATGTAGCCTGTGATCGAAGGTGAAGCGTCAAAGGCGTAGATGGTCCTCGGCAGGCGCGAGCGAGCGAGAGCAGGCGCACAGTGGGACCAAACGCGATTTTTTATGTCAAAATAAAATAGCGGCAGCTGTATTAATCCAATCAAGATGATTCTTTTTGGACGTTTAAGCTAAAACATTACAGAATACAGGAAAATTGGTCTGAACTAAAAAAAAAAGTGAATTGGGGGTGAAAATACATCCCCAAGGCACCCCCTACAGCGTTCTCTTCAGAAGATCAATTGATTTTTAAGAAACAGATGACATTTTTGTTCTAAAAATAGTGTCTATATAGGTTTAATGGGTTGCTGAAGTTGAATTTGGCATTGGCATCTGAAAAGTCAAAATGGCGGATCCAATTTGGCGGCCAAAAAAAATAAAAATCGTCCAAAATTGTACAAAAATTAGTCCATAGGGCTTTTCTGGGCTGCTAAATACGAATTTGACATTTTCAGTTCATAATTTAAGATGGCGGATCCAATATGGCGGCCGAGTACGTGAAAATATCTGCCATACTAGCCAAAAATCAGTCTATTGAGATGTTTGTGGTCGCTAAACTCAAATTCGAAATGAGAAATGAAAATTTAAAATAGCAAATCTCATGCAGCCAAAAAAATATAAAAAACCGCCAAATTGTGAAAAAATCTGTTTATATGGAGGTTTCTGTTAACTTAACACAAATTTGACCTCGATAAAAAATTAAAAATGTCTGTTCTGATACGGTGGAAAAAAAAATATTTCGTACGAAAATACAAAATTAATTTACTGAAAATCCTCTGGTTAGTTAACATAACTATAATATTTTATCTCTCGTGGTCATCCTCGAGTTGTGCTAACTTTTTTTCTTTTTCATGATACTCTAAGTTTTTTCTGTATTAAAAGAAATATTAAAAAATTAGGCAACTCAGATATTATGAGGTGGTGTATGAGTAGTTCGCTCAAAACCTTATTGATAAATGTATTGTTCAGTATTATTAAATTTTCTAATGGCCATCGTTTGTGAAAAAATTTCATAGTTCGAAGAAAACGCAAATAATTTTAACATTAGAGTTCCTGCACAATGAACACTGCCACAACTCAGTATGCCGGTGTTTTACTATCCACTATAAACGTAAGTATTGTTGGTGTCACTTTCAATAATACTTGGCCAAATCACAATAAATAAAAAAATCCATTCATTATGTTGTTATTCGTTTATCGGACGCTTACGGGCTTGCCGGAGAACATTGCAGTTTTCTACCTTATCGATACAGTATACCTGGATATTTTTTTATTACAATGTAACTCACAAAAGAACGGATTTCTCTTACTGCGTCATTTGCAAAATTTATCGTAGGCTTTTTAAAAAAATTATGGGACATTAAATTTTACAGAATTTCGCCGAAGCGTTTGAAAACTTGTCAAAAATAGGAAAAACCAAAACTATCACGTTTGATTCCATTCATTGGTGATATACAAGGTGATTGTGCCAGAGAGCGCTGCATTATGTGAATCTTTTTATCAACATGATACTGTATGAATTACAAATGTAATACACATGTAATTAATGTCATAGCTGAAAGATTCTTAAGGGGAAGTGATACATGTGCACAGACCCATCAAATGTGACGGGTAAACTTGCTGTGAATGCAAATCAGACAGATGCGCAAACAATTTATCTGTTTTTTATTATTATTGTTGCTCGGCTAAATTGATAAACGGATACCAGGGGCTTTATAACTACGATCGATATCACGCAAAAGTGAGATTTTTTTCGATAAGTCGACCATGTTGGATAAGCTGTTCTTAATTTCGTAATTTTAATGTTATATTGGCAGTCAGCAAAGTAGATAACCAGTATTAACATGCATTGGTGACTAAGTACGTGTGGCCATATTATGCAAGTCATTTGAAATTGAAAAATTATGTCAACTACTTAAATTTAAGAAATTTAAAAAACCTTATACACATTAGTTATTTTAAAATAGTTGATTTTTTTCAATGGATCAGCTGCTCTAAATTTTGTAAATGCGATATCATATTATTGTTCAGCGTCCTAAAGATCCGTATGGACTGGACTGGCATTTGTTCAGTTCCATAATTTTTAAATTTTTTGAGCTCTCATGTTGGGCTCGCTAATTTAAATTTAAAAGTCAAGTTAGAATTTGGCAAGTGAAAAACACTATATAATGATTTTCGTACAATTTTTTGGTTTTTGGAAATTTTTGGGTAGCCATATTTTAATCATTGTTTTTAATTTTGAGCTTGTAATGTTAAATAACCGTTAAGCGACCACAAATATCCAAATAGAATGATTATTATCTAGTTTGGCGGTTTTTTCGATTTTTTTGGCCGCATGAAATTTGCTATTTCAAATTTTCAATTCTCATTTCGAATTTGCGTTTAGCGACCACAAATATCCCAATAGACTGATTTTCGGCCAATATGGCAGGTGTGTTCATGTACTCGGCCGCCATATTGGATCCGCCATTTTGAATTATGAACTGAAATTGTCGAATTCGGGTTCGGCAGCCCAGAAAAGCCCTATAGACTAATTTTTGTACAATTTTGGACAATTTTTAATTTTTATTTGCCGCCATATTGGATCCGCCATTTTGAATTTTAAACTGAAAATGCCAAATTCGTGTTCAGCAGCCCAGAAAAGCCCTATGGACTAATTTTTGTACAATTTTGGTCGATTTTATATTTAGGCCTCCATATTGGATGCGCCATTTTGACTTTTAGATGCCAATGCCCAATTCGTGTTCGGCAACCCATTAGAGCTATATAGACACTATTTTTAGAACAAAAATGTCATCTGTTTCTTAAAAATCAATTGATCTTCTGAAGAGAACGCTGTAGGGGGTGCCTTGGGGGTGCCTTGGGGGGTGTTTTTACCTCCAATTCATTTTTTTTTTCAGTTTGGACCAATCTTCCTGTATTCTGCAATGTTTAAGCTTGAAGCTCTGAGAAGAATAATCTTGATTGGATTAATACAGTTGCCGCTATTTCATTTTGACACAAAAAATCGCGTTTGGTCCCACTGTGAGGCGTCGCGATCGTCTTTGTCGTTGTGTCATCATCGCAGTCGCCCTTGGGTCTAAATGGTGTCGCTAGCTGCCTGTCCCCTAGAGGTGAGAGTGCGCTCCAACAAATGATGACTGATAATGAGAGCTGCGCATCAAAAGATCCGTCTAGTTCCTGATGAAAGGAGATGGGTCGTTTTGAATAAAGATATCGAGATTAGTATTTTAATCAACTTCGTTTTATTAGGTTTATTTGAATTACTCGATCACTACCTCTGACTCGCGTTGGGGCTCGAGAGCTGAGAAGAGCGTCGGCCAAGCCTACTTGAGCCCCAGACATAGCTGTTCCACTTGCGGGAAGTAGTAGCCATCTGGCGGCTGGTAGTATGAACTACAAGGCAAGCAAAATTTTGAACGTACGCTAGGCAAATATTTAAAAAGCTTACAGAAATTTATGAGAACGGTACGAAAAATTCATATGTAAAATGATAAATTTTATGAAATTCGAGAACTCCAGCTCAGGAACACTATAATAGTATTTATAACAACATTAAAACTTCTAATATAATATAGTTGAAGTATACAATGTTAATCAATTTTATAATCAATACTTAAAATAGTACTATAAAATAGTATACGATTCTCGGTGCTTAAGTCACACGTTTCAACACATTTTTAAATCGGTGTGCGACTGTGCCATGCCCCATTTAACAGTGTAAAAAAGTGCGACTTGAGTCCCTTGTATGGTTATCATTTAATTGCTTTACAAAGCTCGTTTATTTTCTTGCTTTGTTTAGCTATCTTCGATTTTTTTATGGCTTTTTTTTCTCAATTTTAATGCCCCTTATCTCTTTTACTGATGCCCTCTCTCATTTGAACATTTCCTTATCTTTTTGATCTTCGGATTTCATCCATTTTCTTAGCGCTCCCTAAATAATTCTTTTCTGATCTTCAAGCTCATCATCTGAATCTGGTGACCAAATCTCTCTATTCATCTTACCTTTTATCACCATACCTAGTTTTTCCCCTGACTCCCATTTTTCTGTAGTGTTAGTAGTCTTCATCTATCCTCAGTATTATTTTCCCCACTTTTTGCCCCCTGTATTTTGATTTCCATTAGTAGGTGATCGAATTCCCTTTTTATACCCACGCTTAGCTCACTCATTATACTACCTTTCTCACTTTCTAATTCTAGTACTAGATCGAGCGCCAAGCTAACTCTATCCACCACAAACGTTACTTCTTCTTCCTAATTTTCTTCAGTATCTTCATTTCTTACTGTCAAATCTTGTTTTTGCACATATTCAACAATTTATTTCCCTCTATGTTCGTAAATTTATCCTGTGAGTTTCTGCTTTCTACTCTTTTCCCTTCTGTATGAATCTGCTATTCTCCTTTGCGTGTCTTTAAATGTCCTTCTATTGAAACCTGTTCGCCCTTACCGATTTTTTCTTCCGTGACATGTTTTAGACTTTTAATCACTATATCGACATTTGCATTATACTCGACAATTATTATGCATAATCTTCTGTCATTTCTTAAACATTAACCCTTAATTACTATGCTAAACTCCCATTGTATCTCCTATTATTCAAAAATTTTCTTTAAAACGACTAACACTCCTTCATTTGCTCTCCTTTTTTCTTTACAACTACAAGTGCTTTTTATTCATATTTTGTATCCAATTGCCCTGACCACTCCGACTCCTAAGTCTTTTTAAGCCATGCTTTTTGCAGTGTTATAATATCAAATTAATACAAGTAATTTTCAGTCAATTTCATCTTCTTCATACCCGCTTGATTCCATTAAACCGTTTTAATTCCCTGGTATTGTTCGTTTATTCTTTCATCCGCAAAATGTCTTAATTTTATTTTTATCCTGTTTTGTTCAAGCTTTCTCGTTTTTTCATCCCATTTATACCATGTGCATTATATTTTTAATTTCATAGAACCAACTAGTAACTCACGTCTATTTTTCCTATTTTTCGTGCCATAACTTTAATCCATATCCTGATTTATTTGTCCATTTACGTATAATCATCATCTTGCCATACATCGATTCCATTAAGTCTCTTTATATCTTTCACTACCGTAGCTTTATTTTTCATCAAATCCATTTTTACATTGGCCCTCCCTCCCCCCTTCCATTATCGCTCTAGTACTTTTAATTCTTGCTTTAACTTGTAATATGTTGCACAAAATCTATTTATTTCACTTTGTATTCCTCTATATACTGTACAAACCCCTTTGATAAATATATTATTAATTCTTTTTCGCCTTTCTAGCAGCTTATATTTGAACTTACTCGCGCTTGAAACCTCTCGTTTTTTTTTCCCCTGCTATAGGTTTTTCATTGATACGCTTTTAGTTGATTCATCATTTTCGTTGATCCCTCTGTTAAGTTGGCTCATCACCGCTGTACAACACATATTTTGAATATTTTATCATAAATGTTTATTAAAACTAATAGATAGCGTCACTTAACCTGCAAATAATATAGCTAATGCTCAATATCATGCGATTTTTTTCATAAAAGTTTGTTGACTAATTTTTTAGATACTTAACTTAGAAAAAACATTCAATGTATTACTTTCATTTTTTCAATTTTTATCTGATTTACATTTTTTAATGCCTATTCTCTTCCTTGAACGAATCCATTAGAAGTCTTTACGGAAAAAATTGAAAACTTTGAAAAGTTTCCCAGAAAATTTAGTTTTTTATATAGAAATACGAAAAATAAGTAAACAATTAAATAACATATGTAAATGACTCTAATGGCATTTACCTATTAAATTATTTTCAACGTAAAGCGCGAAGCCTCCATACGTGATAGGAATCGCTATATTTTATAATAGCCCTTATTTCAATAAACATCGAATTTTGATGAATTTCTTTCATATCCATACCAAGTAAATTCGAGTAGTCAAATTAAAATTATTGATGAGACGAAAAAAACCACCTCGACCACGGAGTCGAACCGGGGAGCTCCTTCTTGCCGGGAAGGCTCGCTACCACTTGCGCCACCGAGGCCTTGGCGATTCCCTTCGTCTCATCAAGTCAAGTTCTAAACGCTATTCTTACAGCCAAAGCGTACTTTTTAATGCATTCACAAACATGATTCCAAGATAGGTGATTGATATAGCGATTTCTATCACGTATGGAGGCTTCGCGCTGTACGTTGAGAATAATTTGATAGGTAAATGCCATTAGAGTCATTTTATATGTGTGATTATATCTTTACCTAACTTGGAATCATGTTTGTGAATGCATTGAAAAGTTATTATTGTTGTTACAACCAACCTGTCAGAACTTCAAGAGGTTAATCTATTTCGTTTTCGAGATATTAAATTTCAAAGTTCAGTCATTTTATCACGGTCGCTTATAGGAAAACAAATAAAAATTTCGTCTTAAGAAAATTGGCCCCATAAATTTCGCCAATTTTTTTATATGTCACAGATAATGTTGATAATTTAATGTACACTAAGTTTCGCGACGATCATCTGATTTTTCCTACGAAAAAAAAAACTTAAAATAGGTTAAAAAAAACAATACGAGAACATCGTTAGGCGACTCGAGCTTCCGGCTTCACTCGCCAGATGGCCATAAGTCTCAAAATCGCTTTTCGCAAAGGGAAATTTATTCGTGTATATATGAATGAATGTATGTATATAAATTAAGTACATGTGGAACTGTGGGTATATCTACATCAATTTTTAGCAGCGTTGTCAATTCTTCACTCGCAGCCTGTTTCCTCTTGCCCCTCAAATGTTTCCCCCCGCTAACTATATGGAACGTTCTGGAACACAACAGAGCTTTTTTTCATTTTTTTTCCATTCATTATTTCTTTGTTTATTCCT
Source organism: Copidosoma aretas (assembly GCA_030522625.1). Lineage (NCBI taxonomy): Eukaryota > Metazoa > Arthropoda > Insecta > Hymenoptera > Encyrtidae > Copidosoma > Copidosoma aretas. Next base: position 8,624 of record JAPYYV010020932.1, read on the forward strand.
TCACAGATTTTTAAGATTATTTTAGATCCTCCTTTCTTGTATCGTCTTGACTTAAAAACAAGTTTCCTCTAAATAAATACAAAAAATCGCTTAGAAGCGACCCAATAACAGAATTGACCAACCAAGTCATTTTATACCAACATAAAAACATAAAAAATTATTTTCAGAGCGGTGGAATTTAAAAATTATAACGCATAACATATCATCCCACGTTCGTGCTTCGCTCCCTAATTCAGTCAAGTGTTTGAAAACAAGTTTTTAGTACATTATCCCTTTATTTGTTCTTAAATATTATTTGAATGTGCATTTTTTTCATCTAATTATAATTTAAAAAAAAATTGTTCTTGATCGTCAAGTATATAACATTTGTTTTGCCTATTGTAGTATTTTTTCTATAACGTCGTTTTTTTCTATTTCTAACGTAATTAACTTATTTAAAACGTAATGTTCGGGATATTACCGTATTAAAAATTTTTAGCGAACTTATCTTTTTCTTTCAACTTAAATCATTCTGAAAGTTGTGTTTTATATTTATTAATAGAATTGGAAATTTTTATATTCTCTAAAACTATTTTTTTTTCTTCTGAAGATTGATCAGTAAATAAATCACAGAATAGCTTGTACCACAAAGCGAATTTTTTTGTATTTTATAGGCGGCTTTTATTATACTTACACATCGTTCAACAATATATTCCTAAATTTCATCATAAACTTCGTTTTACATATCTCTGGAAGATTTTGGATATTTTCAACAAATTTTGTTCTCTTTTTAAAACAGACTGTGCATATCATGTGTACCATGTGATATATGTTTAATTGCAAAATTATTTAATGCTTTATAATCTTAAGGAATTTCTGCTGATATAATTTTATTAATATTATCAGGTCCTATTTATTTATTATTTGGGTGCAATGTTACCAATATATGAGCATGACGTAGACCTTTTCTTTAAATTTAGTAGTATAAATATGAATATAAATTTAAATAGAACACATTTATTATTCTTTCCATTAAGGATTACAGGTAACAGTAATGAATACATCTCATCTTCCACATTGTCTCATTATTGCCATTGCATCTTGGTAATGCTGTTGCATGTATGTTAGTCCGACTGTATACGTTAGAGGTTATATGAAATGATTACCAATATTTTACATTTTTCCGTAATTTTATGTAATGTTTGATACACTATTTACGATATGGACAAATAAATCGTTGTAACTATCAATTCGTGAATTTTTTTTTATCTTGTCTCTATTAAATAATAATATAAATTTCTGTCACAATATGAGCATTAAAAAAAATTATGATATTTTTCCTGCTTTAAATAAAGGATCAAATTGCTTCCGATCTGGTTTATGTTACAGTCTACTTATTAAGTACTATACAATTGAAATAGTTCTACTTTGTATGCAGATTTTTTAAATTGTTAGGGCTTGAACCTATTTCTACGCACAGAAAATCCAATGAAAGCACTATAGGATCATCAAATTTAGATCATTTGTTTGTCTGCATTCGAACGTTATAAGGTAATTTTACAAAATTACTGCATAAATTGAAATCATCAAAAATTTTGTTTATAGAAACTATGATTGCATCACATTTTTTTGGAATTCGCTTATTGTATCTATGATTTAATTTACCATTATAACGTTTTTGTTTAGCATAATTTTTTTAATTCGTAATCGCATGTCAATATTCATATTTTTCGATATTAGAGTATCATTTAAGGTTTTCGTCAAAATGTCTAAGTATTATTTGATGTAATTTTTTAAATATAATATTTATATAATTTTCTATGCTTTTAGTATATCTGTATAGTGATCAGGTTGTTCTTCACTTTTTAGATTTCATTGAAATTTCATAATATTTCTTGTGACATCTGTTATATTATTTATTAGTTATTTGGATATTTTAATTGCAATTAGCATAGGTAAACAATAATTGACACGCCAAATATCAATTATCTATAAATTTATATGGGTTAAGAACGACTGCACGAGAACAACTATACCTTTAATATAGACTATATCAATCCAAACAAATGGATTTTTTCATCGTGAGAGAAATCAAATTTTTTACAATTTATCACAATCTAGGAACAATAGGAATCTAAAATTTTTCGCGTTGACCGCGAATATCATGAAATTAATTTCAAACTATTATTCGTTTTTTGTCCAGTTAGCGATGAATAGTATCTTTAAAATAAATTAATTTTTTTTTTTTGTAAATTTCTGTATGTAATAGTTGATAATAAGTAAATCAGTTATCATAGTAAAAGTTTACAAATAATGTAAAGATGCACGTTATGTACACAATTAGTTAACCATGTTCCCAATGTGTTAGTAGCATAGTGGATAAGCTTTTGTCCCGTACCCAGAAAAGCGCCGGTTCGATTTTCCGTGGTGAATGGTTTTTTTTTTTTTTTTTTTTTTTTCAGTTTTTTCTTAAATAATTTTTTTTTTTTCCTTCACCTCCGTTAAAAAATTTTCTTTTTGTTCCCCCCATAAGAAGCTTCGCTTCAAAAAACCGTCGCTCGACGCCTTGCCTTGTTTACGTCCATGCGACTTCTCTGAAGTGGCTTGCTCTTAATCCATACATGAAAGCAAATAAATGCACTGGTATTCTGATTTTTACTTTTTCTTTCTAGTTATCCAACCAGAATTAAATTTTAGTTTGGGATTAATTTTTTCAAATTTATAAAAACGCTGATCTGATTATTTGCACGGGAGAAAGCACGAACATTGCAATATATTTTTGACGAAGATCTGGAATTTCCCACATTTAACCACACTGTCTGATTAGAGACACTATGAAACACTGTTACTTACTTCAGCTCCTTTGTGTTGACACAAACAAAAATTCAGTGGCGAATTACTCTGATGCCGCGATGATGGCGCCGATAACCTGTGAGAGTATGGCTTTGCTTGGGTAAGCAGCAGCTCGAAGCTCGGTTCAGAGCAAAGGCACACGCGAAATAAAAAGAACTCGTTTACTTATAAGACGGTATATTGAGCTAAGTTTCAACGTGGTAGCTAATGGCCGTTGCAACCCAAACAAAGAGTGAGCGAAGTTTGACCAACAGCAGGTAGCGATGTTGCCTCGAAGAGAGTTGGCGCTGGAGTGTGACGCCGTGCTGCTATCAGTGAAGGGTGGCACGGAACAAGAAGGGCAGTGTAGCTCGCACCTTCGTTTGTCTAATGCGCGTAGAATGAGGCCGATCCCTGATGAGCACTAAGCTATTTCCTGACAATATTCTACAAATCTACCTATGTAAGTTAAGATATGTTAAATTTAAGTGTAACATGCTAGTATATTATAAACTTATGTATAACGTGTATT
>JAPYYV010020935.1:0-19793 GCA_030522625.1 Copidosoma aretas
ACACGCGAAGCTAACCACGAAGGGTACAGCAACAACAACAACTACAACGCGGGATTTGCATAGGGGCATATGGCACGCGGCCTTGCTCACCACTGACTGCACCTATTGTACAGTATACTTGCCGCCGCTGCCTGCATGACGCGCGAAACGAGGCTCTCGCGGTCGAGCGAGCCAGACTCCAGCAGAACCGCAATGACTGTCCGAAAGAGGAAGGAGCCGGCCGAGACTAACCGGAGACCTATAGGCGACGCACGGAGTGTCTTGCGTATATATATATTATAATACAGAGGTGTACCCTCGAGTAGTAATCGTGCGACGCACCTGAAGTCCTCTTGCGAATCATTACTGTATAATACCACGGGCGAGCTCCCCCTTTCGCCCTTCCGCTTTTTTTTCTTCTTTTTCTTAATAACGAGTGTTTGCTTTTTCGGAAGGGAAATTATCTCTCTCGGCCATTTACATAACGGAGGCCAACTGGCGCGCCCTGAGTGTCCTTTTTTTTTTCCTTTTCTTTCAAAAAGAGAGAGAGAGAGAGAGCGAAAGGGACAATTTACGCGCCCGCGCGCTCGCACGGCTGCCGTTCGTTTATAAGTATTCGTGGTGCGAGACCTGCCACGACCGTCGTACTTACTTGCCGCGCTTTTGAAGTCTCCTTTTTTCTTCATTTTCTTCTTCCTTACAATTGTATTTTAATTATGCGTCTGTCACATGTTACGTGGATGTATTAGTAGATAATAAGCAGCAGCAGCAGCAGGTCGGCCGAACTCACCTTCGAATTTGGGTATTACAGCTTACAATGTGATACGTGCCTTCTTACATCCTGCCTGTGCAATACACGAATCTAGTTCAAACATACAGAGAAGGGGGGGGGGGGGGGGCACTTCGACGGCGGGGTTCCACCTAATCATACGCCCCCCCCGGGATGTATACATAATAATGCCTGTATACATAATAATGCCATTATGATAATGTACATTCGGACCTTGAAATCAGCGGCTTCTCAGGGCCACGCGCGCACCTAAAAAACCAACCGTTGCGCCCGTAACGAGTTGCACGTTTTTTCACTCGTTAACGTTAAAAAAATGCATTAGCTGTTGATTATCTGTCGTGTTGGACAGTGCTCACGCCCACACTGCAGCGAACGATAGTCGATGAAATGTGACGAATCTAGCTGGAAAAATAGGACAATCTCTTTTCTTCCTGATTGCACGAAGGAGCTCGAGTAGCTGTAGTGCGCCTCCTCTTTTTTTTTGTCGTCTAACTTTGCGTACATAAAGATATAGTAAAGACGCGGTGACGATTTTTTCCCGGCTTTCGCTCTTCACTCGCAACCAGAATTTGAATGAGTAATCAATTTCGTTCGTACGTTGTATTTTATAGCGCTTAAGAATAAAGAAAATGAAGAAAGATAAAAAAGTGCGATGAACTCGAACATTTGGTGTTGAAAATAATATGGGTGTAAAGTTACAACGTTCCTATATGCGGAAATTAAAAATTCAAAGTTCGCTTCAACGAGATAGAAATGTTATCAAACTATCGAGAAACGAGGAAAAACTTCAGTGAATATGATTTCCATCACCGGAAGAGCTCCTCGGCCGTTGTATTCAAGATATAACTTTTAAAAGCACGCTCATACTCGTACTATTTTTTATAAGCTGCAGGATTGCACGTTCTTTTTTTTTCATGTTTACACCCATGCATTACACAACAGTAGTTCTATAATTCCACTTCTGATGTTCATGCAGACTTTTCTGAGACTTGGAAACTTAGAAAAAAATTTGCATAAGAATTATGATCATGTAAATTTATTGTAGAGTACGTAACTTCGCGAGGATAGGCATGTATTTAGGAAGTTATGTTTAGAAAACTGTGAAAACCTCATTCGAGGCTATTTCCCAGTTTATTAGATTACCTTAGCCTACATCCGTGGTTTTAATAACCGAGTCCCTTTCCCATAGTTGTTACTGAAGCAAAACAATGTATGTTAGTCAGAGCAGACCAACCGAAAGTTAATATTCAAATTTTTTTTAATTACATAAAAAAAAATGATTATTTTTTCATATTAATATGAATAATATTGAACTCCTTCCACTAAATCGCTTAAAAATTGTGTGACTAATAACGTGTACAGGCGAATCTCCTTACGCGGAACCCAGATCGTGTTATCACTTTCTCAACACAAAATGCAAGCTCGTAGACGTTTATTTCTACAAACATGCAACGTGAGGCGACATTAAAATGTAACGCGATCCGAAAAAATGCGTAGGATCATCATAAATGCATAAATTATGAGCAACAAAACTCGCGAATGACACGCGAAATATTAAACCTCTGGGAATGTACATCGCTAAAGCGTTACCACGAGAATCCTCAATATTCCAATCATCGATCTAAAAAAAAAAAAAAAAAAACTTCTACTCATAATCCACCGTTCGCCCCACGACACGTACACAATCATAATTTCTCGTAACGCTGCACGAACACTTCACGATTGAATTTTCAATCCGACACGACATTACACGGGCGTGTAATAGCTCCGCGTTATGCGCGGTATTGCGAGTAATTTCAATCCAAGCGCACACATACACGACGGCCAATTAGGTCTGTATATTTCAATACGATCTCGTGCGCATGGACTTAATCATCTCCGCATGCAAAACAGCTTGGGCATCGTATGGTCAGCCATCAGCTACAACATATGTTGAAAAATCCCCTCGTTTGTACTCGATTACCGTGCATCCACACGCGAACGCGAAAAGGGCAGGCATCGGCAAACAATTCTTCCCTCGCCTATTAATAACAATCCACCCGATGGCTCGGCGCGCGCGTTAAATTAATCGTGAAAGCTGTTATTACGGGTGAACTCCGAGAGAGAAGAAGGGAAAGAGGAGGATATAGCTTTGCATAATCGGGCGCCTCTATGCAGTCTTTTTAATATTACCGAAGAGAGGACGCGACGCGCCCGAGAACAGAAGGGAAGGGTGAAAAATAACAGGGCGATCCGAAAAGAGTACAGCCAGACAGTATGCGTCGCCCTCCGGTCTCTGTAGTATAAGGTTGTAACGTTACGTTACACACAAACACACATACAAACGTACCCATAATTAAGGCCGGACTGTTCTTAATGTAATTTTAATAACTGGATAAATAAACATAAGCGCGCGAGGGGCCAGCGATGGAGGAGGCGCAATTTGAATCCGGATGTGCCTCGATGAGCGCTTTCGATAAGACTCGTTGTACGATGCCGCGGCTGTACACGCGCAGTGTACAAGTAGACACACACACACGGGTATTATACATTATAGTACACCTTCGTCTTTACGGAATGCCTGATGCATCAAGCAGTGTGTGTCTCACTTCCATCCGTCTTTATCGCGCGTGCATGCGTGCGCCCGTGCGTGCGTGCGTGCGAAGCATTTTACACATGCACTGATGCACTGCAGGTACTTATAGGTATATAAGGTGTGCATAACTGCTGGCGTTGCATTGCTGAAAAATGCGAGTGCACGGGCATATTACACACATTGTGCGTGAGAGAGCGGCGTTATATTTCGTGCCGGCTATACATGTATGCAAAGTACCCGCGTCGGGAGTTTGACGTGCATCGCGGGCCTACTTTTATTTATTTATTTTTTTCTCTCTTTCCGCACTTTATGAGCGCGAGTTGAGCATAAATTGTTCATGAACGCGAGCAAAGGAGGAGGAGGAGGAGCGCAGTTTTGCGCGAGCTGCCGAGTACAGTCGCGAGGTGGAACTAAAGGGTCTTCTTCTTGTGCGGCAGATCGGGAATTTTTATTTCACGCTTGTAAGTAAATTGGAAGAAAATCGGAGAGTGAGTGTGTGTGTGTGTGTGTGGAAGGTTCGAGTTTCGTTTGTTGTTCAGAATCGTTGGGCTGTATATAGAATTATAACGAACGAATAGGGGTTTTCCTATTTTTTCTTCTTACTCTGTGACTTTCTGAGGGTCACGTAATCAATGAGATGAAAATATTCATGGAACTACATAATCATGCCTAGCACTGGTTTTAAGTCTCGATCTCTGTCGTGTCGAATCGTACATTAGAACAAATGAATGTTCGAATGAATGTACAATTTTTTATTTCAAAAACATTTTCAAGACGAAATATATGATTCACAGTATGCTCCAAATTCCTTCGAACTCCGCGATTCTCAAATTCCTCGCCGAATTTAAATAACGCTCCGTCGCAACCAGTCAGCGCGGTCAGCGCAAATATTCCGACGACAACACCACGATGCTGCGTATGCAGACAAAGAATCAAACTGTTTTCAGTGCTTATTATACAGTTACGTCGAAGAACGAAAATTCCCGGTCGTCGGCGTTATTCTGCGGTGTTCTACATGCGGGTGCAAAAATGTGCGTGCAAAGTCTGAAAAAAGAAAAAAAATGGAAGAAACAAGATCTTGCGGTGCCAGTCGATCCGTGCGTATGCTTTCCGAAAAGACAGGCACTTTGCTGTCGTTTTCATGCATAATCAAATGATTGTCTTTTTTTTAATATCGTTCATCTTTGCGGCCACTTATATTATACCGCAATTTGTGTCGACGGGTCCTCTACGTACATACCCTGCGCGTCCCCCAACGCGGCAACGATTTTGCGCTACAATAGAAATCAAGGAGGCGGACGGGGGAGGGACGAGTCAAGTTCCGGGTCGAACAAACATAGGCTCGGCCAAAACCATGTCACGTACTTCTCCGAACTCTCTGCCGTACGGATGGACTATATACCTACGTATATATAACGCTGCGATGCCGCAGGTACACGCCTCGTTACACTTATTTGCTGCCGCCGCCGCTCGCGATTCCCTCGGCTTCCTCTCTCTCTCCCCGCCTCCGGATCTCTCGACTCTGATGCAAGCGTGCGTACATGTGCCGCCTTTTTGTCAATCGACGTTAATTTGTACGAGCTATTTCGATTACGAAGCGTCGCGTTTGTGCACGAATGTATGCGGATAAATCTCTCCCGCAGGCTAATTGGTCCATCCGACCGGAGGATTATATTTCTACCGTTGCCCGTTTAAATTTATACCGTGGATGAAATTCCCTTTTAATGTATATCATGACGCAGGAGTACGCTGCTCAGTGTTGGATAAATAGAGCGACGTCATGATCAACCAACTTTACATTGATTTTCCCCGCAAGTTTCTCGTCTTTCCCAATCCGTGATTTCAAAAGTCAATCATCCAAATTTGTATACATGTACTACAAAGAGCTAGCGCGTACGTCTAATTACCAGCGAGTAAGCAGCTGGCCATTCGAGTGTCCATCAAGCGTAATAATCTCTCTCCGTGATGAACAATCCGCTCAATTTTCCACGGGCTCTATGCTGCCATGAAGAAAAAAGAAAAGCAAAAAATGAAACAGTTATCGATTGGAAAATCAACGGAGTCCAGCAGAGAGCGAAGCCGGCGAGTCGATGAGGGAAAGAAGGGTAAATAAATTAATTAGCCAACGGTAAGAGGCCGTAAACTGTTTTTCGAGGCGTACGTATGATATGTATACAGGTATAGGCAATTATGTAAAGTACCATCGCGGCCTTACGCAAGAGCCAACTTCCACGCGCGGGAGCCTCTCGGCTTTCGGAATAACGCGCTCGGCTATGAGTATGTATACATACCCTGCATCAACAGAAGCGCCGGAATGAGTACTGAACGAAGAGATGAATCTGCGGGCTCCTCTTTCTCAGCGACCATACAGCGTTTAGCTCGCGAGCTTCCGGCCGCGCATGCAAATACGCGACACCCGAGCGGGGGGGGGGGGGGGGGGGGGGGGGGGGCGGGGTTTGGGGGTTGTGTTTGCGCGCCTCTCCTCTCTTTTTGTTCTTTCTTTCTCCTAAAAACGCGGCTCTATACACTATATACGTAATATATCTCAAGCGCTCGATTTTCACCCGCCCTGATGTGCAACTGCGCCTGTATAAATGTACATACGTGAGCGTATAGTACGTTAGCGCGCTAATTGCAATTACCATCGTAAATCTACTCCTGCTTGCTTTAGCGTATATAATACACGTTATAACAACTTCGAGCATACATCGGACGCACGGGGGCTCAAGCCCGCGCGCTCGTTATTAATATACACAAACAATGCGCGGGTTTTACCTTTTTTGCGTTGAGGCTGCACGCCCTTCCCGTTTTGTATGCGTACATGTAACATGTATAATGTGGTATTATATGCACCATCAAGAATCAAGTGGTGGCTCGGGCTTTCGAGGCGGACTGTTCCGAGGGGGGTACCCAACGAGCCGTTCAATCGGCTTTTTCCTGATGCGTTTCAAAAAGGAGCGTTTGAGGACGTAAAAGTAAAATATTAGCTAAACGACATACTACAGATCGCATTTACTGCCTTCATGAAAGAATCTTCAACAACATTCAACATTTTCCGGCTCGTTGATTCCGCCCCTGAAAAACACTCCACCGCACCATAACATTGAACTCTCATCCTCATATTATATACACCTATATAATACAGTGACGCTTACCTGCTACATGATCAGAGAGATCGCGATCGGCTAATCATGCTAATCGAGCCAACAAAGAAAGCGGCGGCGCGCACAGGTTTCGCGGACGAAAGAGCCGCTGCCGCTGGGGATTTATTTATTTGTTTATTTATTTCTCTCGATCGTCCTCGCGGCGGCGCGCTTTTCTCCCCGCGCGCATTTGAATACATCCTAGCGCTGATTGCGACTTTGTGCCACGACGATAACGCCGCTGATCGGTAGTTGCTTCGGCGTTCCAAGCGTACGGGCCGTGGGCTGTCAGGAGCAGATTTTGATCGACGTCGAGAGTAGATTAATTGCCTTTTTACGGCAGTAAGCAGTATAAGCACTTGGGTTGCAGAAACCAGGAGACGCGGACAGAATAACAGTCGAATTCGACGATCACCCGCGCACGTATATATAATCTATAATTCTGTTTCGTAAACTTTATCCACTCCTTTGTCGACGAGGCACTCGCGTTGGAAAAGCGCCAGTCGGGGAAAGTAATATGAATACGAAGCAGCCGAGCTTCCGATCGCGATGGGGAAAGGGTTGTCAGTGGGTACATTCGATATTGGATCAAGGGTCCTGGGACGAAGGGCGGGCCTGAGGGTGAGTATACAAGGCACATGTCGTGCATGCATATTCAAAGCAGCTAGCATCGGTGCAAGGAGGAGCCGAGGGTGGAAAATCCAGCGGCGCGTGTCGGTACAACGCGTGGACGAGAGAGAGAGAGAGAGAGAGAGAGAGAGAGAGAGAGAGAGAGAGAGAGATGGACGGATAATGTAACAATACTCGCATGCATAGAGATACACGCTTCGAATCGCGCGTGGGAGGAAATTTGTCGTGGGTTCCTGGAAACGATTTGTACGGTTCCGCTGTACGTATATATAGTTCCTATCCGTGAATGCGAGTGTCCGTGTGGGTGATGGATCGACGTGGCGTAGGAGAGGCATATATACACACGATCAGATATTATAGTATACAGACGCGCGTGGCGCACACGTGAATGGTATATACGCGGCGGGGTGGTGCATACATGCGCGATACGCGCGCTCTCTCATTACGCATGCAATTTTCGAGTAATCGGAACCCCTGCCGCCCGCCTCCTCCTCCCCCACCCGCGCTCTCTCGGGTGCATGTTCTTTTGTGCGGTAATGGAAAAGCGTCGAGTCATTATTACCACTGCCGCTGATGCTGCTGCTGCTGCATGCTGCGCTAGAACTGGCTGAGGAAACTGTATGCATGCATGAATAGCTCGTCGAGAGAACTCACTGACCGACTGCTGCGCGTGTGCTCTTGGTATAGCCGTTTTATACGTAGATGGATAGAGGGATGAACGCGGGGATTTCATTCGGTGATGTACACTTATGGTCAGGCGGGGCTGCCTGTTAATCTCGGAAGTTGTTGCTCGTTCGAGCTGTGCATATACTTTATCATGCATTCTGGCGTGCTCTCCATCGTTCGATTAATGATTGTAATTTTTGGGCTTTGTGTGTGCTCACGCACAGATATTGATTAACGTGTGTTAGTTTGCTCTTAACCACGCACCAGCCTCGCATTAATTATCCATCGATAAAAACAGTAAAGAGAACATAAATATTTCCCTTGCTCCATATACATATATGTGTAGTGTAAGCAGGTGGGAAGACAATTTACAAGAATTATTAGAACAATCGACGTAACGAGACCTGCATGCCGACGTCGTTGTAGTAAAATTAAGCAGCAACGATTAATATTCAAGTTCCAATTAAGAAGCAACACACGCACTCTCTCTTTGCACTCGGCATTGCGTAAAACTCACCGTGAAACCCGAGTGATTCAACTGTCCGTAAATTGTATGAGAGTAGTCGTGAGTATAAGTACATGCACTACAATATATATTATTATGCACGCGAAACAAATTCATCGTATATACAGTGAGTCCCGATCTTTGGAAATCGCCGAAGCGCACCATGAAGAATTACCCAATGGGCGCGAGGCAGCGAGCCACGATCCTTTTTTTCTTTCTCAACGATCGCTCGGTTATGTAAAAGACCTGCAGAGCACGGAAAGAGTTGAAGCGATGCAGGGTGATTTCGTCGCCAATTGGGCCCGAATGACCGTTCCCTCCGATACGCTGCTCTCTTTCGTCCGGAAAAACGTCTGGTAGCGTAATTTATTCCGTTGCCGGAGCTAGCCACCGAGTGTATTTCATTTACTGCCGCAACGGCACCGTGTACCGTTGCAGGCGCGTGCACTGTTTTCTTTCTTCACCGTTTTTCCGCGCCCGATCGAGTATTTTTTAGCCCTTAATTATGTACCCGCTCTTTTGCGTCATCGATTGTTTTTGTGATTTTGTAAATGTTTACACGCCTGCATGTTGATTTTCAGTCTGACGGTATTGGTCAGTCCGATAAAAAAATTGTCACAGGGGCTGATTGTTGAAAGATATTGGATCCATGATTTTTATTTTTTGGTGGAAAAAAGTACCCGTCCAATATTTTTTGACGGACCTAATGGATTTTTTATGGAATGGAAAACCAAAAGTAAAAATCATCCCTCTTGACCCCTACTTGCATGGTTCTTATTATAAAATTCACAGATTGCTCCATCACTCGATCACCTACTTTTCTCATTCAACGATTAGTAAAACATAATGACGATACAGTACGTAGTTCATGCAGTAAAATCAACGACCCGTTAACGACCTTCCTCCGCACCATCGTTAGCATCGAATCGTGACGACCGTCCCTAACGCCATCATCGTCACAGCAGACGAGTTTTCGCAAAAACCGATTTTCCATCCCTGCGTCCGAGCCCGTAAACTCCACCGCCTTCAACGCTCGCGCTCTCCGCTGACGCAATCACGGCAAATCGACTCACCGCTACAAACACACACATACCCATTTGCACGCATGACCCACACCAGCATAGTTGAATTTCTGGACAGCTCGCCGAGCGAAAGTAATTTGCATCGGCTCTCTCTCTCTCTCTCTCTCTCGGCAGTGCGGAGCAGCACGTTAATTCATTCTCTTGACTGCATAATACGCCGTGACATCGTTGGCAGGACGATGGAGCAACGCGAACGGAGGCCCGCAGTCGCACACAGGCGGCGAACGGAGATCTCTCCCATCGGCGGCTCTCCGATTCAATTTTCGCGCTGACTCTGCCTCTTTTCGCGTGAAATCGACCAGGAGAACTCGGCGGTCGCTCTCGGGGCTATATTCTGTTCTTTTTGGAACTTTTTGTGCCTATACGAACGCCCGGTGGCCCTATCTTCAAAATTTTCACAAACACTCCGAAAACCATCCTCGCGCAAAAACACACGCACGCACCTCCCCATTGTTTGCCAATCGCTTATCCGGCGAACGGATCGACCGATTCCTCGCCGCCTTGCCACGGCTATGTATTATACACGTACATATATACACGCTATTATGAAAATCCTTTCAAATTAATCGAGCTCCGCGCGCGGTATTTTCATTATTTTCACTGCGCCGCGGTTGCCGCGATAATTGTATTTACATAATTCGCGCTTTTAATCGGGCGCTTTCATCAAACCCGATGCACAATGGCGAGCGAGAGGTGAGTACGTGCGTACATGTACGTTGCGCAATGCAAGAAAAAAAAACCTCATCGCTCGCACAAAGCTTGTATTCCATCCACGCGCATCGCAAGGCGCGAAATAGGAAAGCGCCCGCGTACGTATACGCAGTAACAACGAGATTATTCATCGAGTCATCATTACGGCCGTTGTGACAAAAATCGCCGCGCACACACAGACACTCGCGCGAGAGAGTATATAGAGAGAAAAAGAAAAAAAAAAAAGAAGGCTCAGCTCCTTTGCGTACACAGGTATTAACCTGCACTCACGCGCGCGTAACACTCATTTCGGCCAATTTGTGTTTTTTGCCGGGGCGGCAACCGTTGATTTTACTACCGTCCACCTCCCTGCGCTGCAGCAGTCCACTTCCCTCCACGCCTGCACTCTACCTACTTTCTTTCGCCCATTAGTTATACTTCGTCCTCCCACCCTTCCGCCCCTCGCCGCCCGATTCTTTTTCTTCCTCTTCTTCTCCATCCTCTCCCTCTCGTCTCTCGCCTCTTTGTCCGTATATGAGAGCCGACGACGCACACGACGGCGGCCTTCCCATCCGTCCTCCATCACCTCCTCCTCTTCCTCGTCTTTGCACGTCATCAGCTCGGCTACACGTACATTACACGTACACTCGTGATAAGTGCTCGACATCCCAGACAACCGTGAGTCCATGGTTTTCCACTCGGGTGCAAAACTCGAATGGAGAAAATATGAAAGCTGATAAGAGGATGTGGGACATTCTTGGAGCGTGTATTTTAGTGTGGGGAATCGGAAACAAAGAGGAAAGGTACAAAAGAGAGAGAGAGAACGAGATGTAGGCAGGGAGAAGGTATTGGCCAATTGACCAAGTAATCATATTTGATACGAATTGTCTTCTCGTTTTATTTTCCGTTTTACAGCCGAGAGTGTAACCTGCACAACTTTGAAAAAAGAAATGATCATTTCGTTTTTAGACACATTACCTTCACGACGTAGATGATTTCTTAATTTTTTTGTTCTTTTATTGTCATCTTGTATTTTAAAATATTAAATTTCTTGATCCGCAATGACAGAATTATTTTCGCAAAACGAAATTCACCCAATGTGCGTGTATCATGCAAGCGCGGGTATATTATTGTTCCCGAGAGCGACTTCAAAGGTGCGCCGCCGCTCGTAAAGTTATCAATTCGTGTCCTGATAACAGGTGAGAGATAAAAGCAGATCTCGCGCCTTTACGAAACATAGATGTGGGTGGGAGGGCAGTGCGTGAGTTTTTCGTCACCTCATCGCACGCCGAGGAAAGACAAAAACCAAAAACGCGGCACGGACTTCGGATGGGTTTCGCTTTGAGATTTGCACGGGGAAATTTTTTTGGTGCTTTTTTTCGAAAACTTTGAATCATTTGAAATATGTATTTCGCTACTCAAACCATTTTAATTATGCAGGCATTATAAGTAATACGAGTACTTACTTTGCTCCAAAAAAATCCGATGGAGCGCACTGGCCAATCCAAAAAAACGAAAAATACCCCATCCCGCATCGCAAGCATCATGACCCTACTCATTCTTCAAAGGCTCGGGAGGCAAATGATCATGCCAAAACGAGCTTCCACGCGTATGTATATGAGCCCAGACACAGAACCCGAATGACGAACGGACTCTCGCTCCCGAGACCCGATCGATTAAATACCTCAGGATATATACACTGACTCCAATGTACATCGGCCGTCGGAGGGGGGCCATTGTTCGCGATTAATTACACCGGCGCGCATCACTCGCGCACACAGTTACGTACACGCCGAGTGCACGGGGCGCACACAGAGGAGGCCGCCCGTTCGGTGCTGCTCGCCGATTCGGACCTCCCGTCGACAAGATTTCTTCGATACTTGCTCTTATTTTTGTTTCCTCCGCTCAGCAGTACGGGGCGCGTAATCGCCGGCTCTGCGGTTTAAATTCGATGCTTCTCTTTTTTCCTTCCTCCTCCTCCTCGCTTGATTCCTTCGGTCGAGGGACCACAAGCGGATCGGAATATAGTCGCCGCTGTTGGCCCACCGAGATACGTCTCGATTGTGGTCTGGATAAATATAAATGGAGCGATCGATCGGTGCTCTCTTTATCTCCTGGTCGATGAACCTTTTCAGATACCGCTCTCTCGTCGCGTTGGAACGAGTAGGTATATACGGCTCAATTTGGATGGTATTCTTTTGTGCGTAGATTGTACCTCGGATTGTACAATAGTAATGATGATAATGATGATGATAGACGTGCGCGCACTCACTACTGACATATTTTCGTCGATCGACTATAGTTCAGATATACTGTTAGAACCTATCGCCACAAATATTCAGCGGTTGGCAGTAAAATAAGCTCGTTCCCCGCATATTCCGATTGAAACTTACGCTGATCTTGGTAATATAAGTACGTTTAAATCCCGAGGCCTCGATCATTTAAAATCGCACTGCACGTGCATGTATAATTCACACACGCGAGGCTCAAACTGTTTGTTTTAGCGCAAACGAGTTTCGAGTCCGCAGCACCGCGCGATAAATATACCCGAGCGAGCAAGCGCGCGTCCCTCGAAAAATTAATCGATCTCCGATCTTATAAATCGCCTCGAATTCAACCGCGCATTATTCAAAGTGCGCTCCAAGTCTCGAAAACGCGACTCGACAAACAGGCCAAAACGAAACCAAAACCGCATATCCCTCATTCACCCGTACTCGCACCGGCATACATTATATCCATAAACAAACGGAGCAATTAAAATTGGCGAATCTCATTACTCCCGGGACATCAATTAGCAGTCCCGGACGAATAGCAATAATCCAGCGCAGTAGTAGCTCCTATACTAATTGCCCGGCAAGCGTCGTCATCGTAAAGCTTCTCCATGCGCCCAAGACCGATCGCCCGGCGCGTCACGCCTCGCTAATTGAGATTCAACGATCTTCCTCCCGTGCAGCGCGCTCCAAAGTGCGCCCCCCCCCCCCCCCCCCCCCCCCCCCCCCCCCCCCCCCCCCCCCCCGCGCCCCGCCGCCCCCCCCCCCCCCCCCCCCCCCCCCCCCCCCCCCCCCCCCCCCCCCCCCCCCCGATTCGCGCGACGATCCCGGCGCACGCGCGTCCACTTCGAGGAAATCGCATTAGAATACATCCTCGCTGCACCGCGCGATCATCGGGCCGGATAAGCCCTCCCGGGCCATTATTGTGTACGTCCCCCCCCCCCCCCCCCCCCCCCCCCCCCCCCCCCCCCCCCCCCCCCCCCCCCCCCCCCCCCCCCCCCCCCCCCCCCCCCCCCCCCCCCCCGCCCTAAGGAGGCAGCCAGCTGCTCGCTCGGGGCGGCACGCGCGCGCCTGTTCGCAGGGGCACGGATCTCGGTGGCTATCGCGGCCGCTCATCTTCCTCTCTCCCCCTGTCCATACGTTCGGCTGGCAATTACTCTTCCGAGCGGCGCGAGCCTATTATACCGATGTCTCCCGGTAACGGGAGAGCCACGCCTTTGGGATCCGAAGGTATATATGCGCGTGGCGCGGATTTGGTCTTATGCATTGTTACGGATGCTTTTGATGCGATCGTATGAGTGCGCGGATCGGCGAGCGGCCGAGCGCGGGGACGCAAATTTCACGAACTGCGCTCTCTTCTCCCGCGGTTGTTTCGAGATCTGCAGAAATGCCGGGGGACACTTCCGGAAAGCGATTACCGAGGCGGGAGAGGAGAGGGGAGGACGAGAGAGAGTACGGAAAGGAGGATCGGGATGCAACGTGTGGTTTAGTTTCAGAGCAAAAAGATTTAATGGGGGAGGGGGGGTAGGGGGACTGAAATGTGTGTGTGTGCGGTGCCAAATTTTTTCTCGGAACGGCCATTCGAGCGCCAAAGCGAGCCCATACTTTTGTAGACGCTGCTTGCTTATTTGAAATTGTAATCGAAATAATTAGCTATTGGAGAGAGACATATATCTCGTATGCACGCTCGCGTTGCAGGGATTTTGGGTTTTGGGCGAAATTATATTATTTTTCGGTTTTGCGGATACTTGTATAATATACGAGAGCGATTTTTGGAGAAACCGAAATGACGTATTGTATACGTATAATGATCGTTTTCAATGCTGCCAGGCCGTACATGCTGGTTGGCTGAGCAAAAAGTTGGAGCTATGAGTATATCGAGGGTATTGTAGATGCACTCGGCTCAGGTTCGGGTACCCTATATTGAATGCGCATGAATTGTGTGATAGGATAAGTTCATGTAAAATACGATAAAATTAGTTAAGAAGAAGACATGTTGTTTACGTTCATGATGGATAATTCGACATTTTTTTTTATTTTTGCAAATAAAGGCAGAAGATTTTTTAACCAAAAATATTTTTTACCTATGTTGCAGATTCCTGCGAGCCGATGACGGATCGACCATACGGTAAGTGCATTTACACACCCTCGCACGGCTAATCATAACCAGATCACCAATAGAACCTGTATTTCTTTTCAATCACCCTCTCGTCCTTTAAACTACCAGTACTACTCAGCCAGCTACGTTTTTACGCGCCTCGTTAGCGGACCACCGAGGACACTCGCAGAAATTCCCCGCTCCCCTTCTTTGCACGTCCGCAAGCCCCGTGAATGTTTCCCAGCTCCTCCCCAGTTCCTTCCAATGGTACACTACGTATAGTTATCATAATCGACGCTCGCTGGCTACCCGTCACCGCGTCCAGCATCAACGGCGTACGCGTTGCTGCAGAGAAGTGTCGCGACCACGGGCAAAAAACCCTCAGCCTGCCCGCCCGACTGTCTTTATGCCTGCACATGTGATCCCCGTCGCATTTCGCTTCGCCTCTCGCCTGCGCATACGCGCAACGGGTAAGGGTGTGCGGGTACGTAAGCGCGGCGGTACATTTTTCAGGGGGACGAGCGCGATAAAAAGATTAGACGTTGAAATTATCCCTTTCTTGCGAACCATCCCCCCCCCCTCTCGGCGGATTTCAAGGAGCTGCAGCAGCTGCCGCCGGGGATTGATGCGCGCGCAGGAGACGTGCTTTGGGGCAAAAAAGTATAAATTCCTCCGTTTGCGCCCCCTTCCCTGATGCGGTGGTTCTGGCAGCCACCGCTCCGAAGACACTCTTGCGAGGCCGTTTGAAAAAGGTCCTACTGCTGGTCACAATTAGACCAGCAGACATTTTTTAATTCGGGTCAAAAAGTGAACGTTCGAAATTAATAATGAAAAAAAAAAAAAAAAAAAAAGGACCCACTCGGCCAAAATCACACGCAGCGGGACGAACCGCGGCACCCCCCCCCCACAAAAAAGAAGTCGTACGATTCGAACGATCGCGCACTTTGATGAACCGTTCCTCGAGTCCATCGTTCCCATCGCCCGTGTCACAGCCAACTTCGGAGTAAGAAACTGTGCCAAAAGCACCCA
This sequence comes from Copidosoma aretas, assembly GCA_030522625.1. Classification (NCBI taxonomy): domain Eukaryota; kingdom Metazoa; phylum Arthropoda; class Insecta; order Hymenoptera; family Encyrtidae; genus Copidosoma; species Copidosoma aretas. Next base: position 15,458 of record JAPYYV010020935.1, read on the forward strand.
ATAAAAACGATCCCACAAGAACATTAATCTCGACCAGCCTCCCTCTGGAAATAGAAAGGAAGAAGAAAAATGAAGAAAAGCGAAGGGGCGCACAGGCAAAGACACCCTCTGCTTAGCATCCTCGAGTCTCCGGGTTTTAAACTAAACGCCACTGTCTTGAATCCATAATACATAGTACACTGTATATACACAGGGGTGTGCTGCTACATAGGGTCTCGGCCGTGCTGGTGCGCCCCACGCACCCGCCATCGTATAGAGAATCAACAGGTCCGTTAAGAGAGTGTAAAGCGTTTTGAATCCACCCTCGAGGGGGACACCCGCCCGATGAATCCTTCAGCGCGAATCTCGTCGTCGGCTCGTATACATGCGGGGGGGGGGGGGGGGGGGGGGGGGGCGGTTTTTTCCCGATCGGCGGGGGGCGGGATGTTCGTGACAGGGGGAGCGGGGAAAAAAAGTAAGGCGTCGGGGAGTGCCGGTCCGTGTGTGTGCGCGTGGACACGCGCGTATCGGTCGAGGAGAGGAGGGACACCGGGCGCTCGTATCTCTTTTCGGAGCGTGTGTGCCCATGTATATACAGATTTGTATCTTTTTCTCTTCGTTCCCTTTGCGGAGCGTGTAACTGTATGTGTGTGTGTGTGTGTGTGTGTGGATGTACTGTACGTATCATGTGGATCCATCCCCCACGGAAAACTTGAAATAACATCGCTCGATCATCCTGAGGCGAGGAGAGGTGATGAAACCACCCCGAGGAGCAGGAGGAGAATGGCTACTTTCGTATTCTCTGTGTACACCGCGGCGTCGTCAGGATACGAATGGTCCTTGTATCGCTGGTGGTGCTGTGCGGCGATTTGTTGCTGCTGACATTCCTCGGATGCTTATGGGGCTTGTGGCTCGGTGCTCCGAGAAGGAGAGGACTTTTAATGGCTTGGCTCTCCTTGGAGGGATTCGTGCAGACCGTTTGACCCCTTCTGTGATGTTTGGATGGATTTTACGGGCTTATCCTGTTTATAATACTTTTGGTATGCGATGTTTTATTAGAGTGTCTCAAGTATTCTGTACACTGAGATGTAAGCATAATGAGCTGATGGTATTTACGAGTTCTATGGTTTTTACGATTAGGATGAAGGTGTTGACAATTTTATCGCTGATGTAATTCATGCATAGAGCTTGTAATTTCCATGTTCTTTCGATGCACAAAATTTTCATACCCATTTTACTGGATTTTATGCGGATATTCTATGCTCCGTTAGCTTTTTCTTGCGTAGTGTATCTTGTAAGAAAAAAAAAAAAAAACTCTAACACAATGACACAATTAAATAAGACATTTGTCCCAATCTTGGGATCCAAACATATCCATAAAAACCTTTTTATAGGCTGTATGTTCTTTATTCCTAATTTTATAATCCTGTGCAGTCAATCAAATTATTAAGATCTTGAAAAGACTCTACAAGTCAATATAACGAGAATAATCTTCACCTTTCAATCTTCATCCAATTAACACGAGACACGCTCTTATAAAAAATCGAGTCCGCTGATTTTAATGACTGCTGTGCATTTCAATATTGTATCCACCCAGTTTCTTATTACACAATACTAATTAATAAAGCATCAGATTCACGCACGAAGCGTTATCGAAATTAAAAATTCCCAATTTCCAGGGTAAAATCTACACGCGAAATATATCATATACTTACAAACAGTAAGTGGGGCAGGTGATGCACGCGCGCATCCGAGAGCCGAGCCTCGTCGATGCAAACTTGGTATTATATACCCACACGGGCAATTACAAAGTTCAACCCCGTCGCTGCCTGGCTCTCCTGAACCTCCTCTGTACAAAGGGGGGTCTCATCACGGAGAGGAGGAAGAGCCGGAGAGAAGAGAAAGCCGGCGGTGGCAGTCACCTCCTAACGAGAGAGGCAGCTCTTGTGTTGTACGAAAATCTCGGAGCCCATAAAAAAGTCGTCCCGCGTGCATGATACACACAAAAGCGGGGATGCTGCATCTCTACACATACATGGATATTTTATACAGGACAGGTACCCTCGCGTCGATCGCACAATAAATGTAAAGCAACCGAACTCGCCCGGCTGGCTCTGGCTTGCATATCGCCTTTTAATCCTCTCTCGCTGTATACCCTCTGTGCATATACAAGTACACGCGAATAAAGGTATATATATACTTGTATCCACGACAGGCGAAAGGAGTATATGCATAGGTACAGCACACAGTGCACATGATATTACAACGGGAGAAGGAAGGAACCCGGTACCTGTTGGTGCGGTGAGGCGCGCGGCGCTGTGTACTTATCGAGAGGTTGAGCACCCCTTCGGGATACTCATTACAGCGTGTCCCGCCCCCGGCGGCAGGTAATCAGGCCCCACGGGGTGGGAGGAGGACTCGCTCTTCCTCGCTGCCGAGCTGGTGTGTGTATTATATACTGGTGCCGGACGAGCAGGCAGGGGGGAAAGGGCGGCGGGGGCGGTGGCTGACCTCGCCCGGGGCCTCTCCCTCCGTTTTTCGTGCAGTAGGTATGGTATACCGCTGCTGCCGTGTATGTGCCCCCCCCCCCCCCGTTATTGTCTCTTGCCTGCTCCTTCTCTTCCTTACACCTCCGACGCGTTATCTTTTTCTCTTGGGTGATGGGGGGGAGCATCTCCCGAAAACGCTTCCTTCCTCGATTCTCATCCTTTTATTCCTCGGCACGCTTTTTTTCATTCATCCTTCGTCGTTTTGCTCCGAGCCCTCTTCCTTATTTCTTCCTTTTGGTGGCTGCTTCGCTTTCGTTGGCCCTCTCTGGGTTCTACGTCCTCTGCCTGGAGAAGGAAAGTGGGGGAGAGGGCTGTTTTGAATTTCGTTGTTTTCAATGAATCTTCGCGTGGCCGGCCAGCTCTAATGCGAACTGACGCGGATAATCATACCCCGGTGGGTCTATTGACGGATTTACGGGCGCGCGCTACGGCAGCTCGTTGTTATCCTTCTGCATGATTTTCTACGTATTACGTGGATTTCCGTGGGCTTTATTTTAATGAGCGTTCGTGTAACGAGGGGTCACTTGCACGAATAATGCATTGGTATGGTTTTTAATATCGTAAAGTTCTATCTGTGGGGATGGGGATGTAAAGTGTGCAGAGGCAATAATGAAGCTCAGTTACTTTGAAATTCAACTTTTGTACTGGATAACGTTGGATTCAATCTTATCAACACATGCATATTTGTGTGGGAAAAAAAGTTTTTACAAAAAAATTGGCGAAACTACAAATAAATCTACTTTCAAATTTCTGCGATTTATAAAAAATTACGTAACTTGAATGAAAATAGTTGTATTTTAATATATTTTCATGTAATGAAACGTTTGCTGAAACTCAATATCGACAAGAAGGGAGACACAAGAAGACTTTCTATCATTCTAACCACTGGCATAAAATAATCGAGTATATTTACTGAATGAATACAGCAACCATCTATAGATCTATACACCACCTTCGCGCTTAAAACCTCCGATCGGAAAATTTCCCAAATAATAATCGACTAATATCCATACGCACAATTGCACAATCAAGCGAACGGGAAGGACAGATCGGGAGCTCCCAGCAACGGACGCGTGTGTATTTTTTGCGCGCGCGCGCGCGCCTCATTGCCATTCACAGCGAGAGAACCGGAGGGCCAGAGCGCTCGTCCGATTACCTGTACCCATACAGCCAGCTCGTTTTGGGCAGGAAGCGAAGAACGGAGCCCCCCCTCTCGCATATATGCATACATATGCGCAGCTCGCAGGTGGCGATCGGGCCCACGGATATACATATGCACGGCACGAGCTTCTCTCTCTTTATTTATGCGCGCGCGCGGGCGACGAAAAGGGAAAAAATTAAATGAAAAGCGCATAAAAGAGGACGGGAGGGACAAGAGGAAGGCGTAAGGTTGTTTTCGATGTCTCGTGAGGGAACACACGGTGCGGGTCAGCGGCTGTACAACGAGGGGTGGGGGGGGGGGGGGGGCGCGCCCCCGCCCCCCCAGATCTCGGCGCTTTGGCGAACAATGTGCGCTTTCGGGGCGTTTTAAATCAATTCTCGGTAATGATAAGGATTTACCGGGCGCGAAATTAAGGGGGCCTTCTATACATATATTTCGTCGGGCCCTCGGGGTAAGGGAGGGGAAACGGGGCTTTAGCAGCTATACTCTCTCCCGTTCGAGGCCCGAGGGGAAGATTCGTGGAATACGATTGTGCGTCGGGGTCTGGGGTGTTAATGGACCATTTGCATGTGTCGCCGGCTTTTAATGTAGAATCGATGTTGTTTTTTTTTTTTTTTTTTTTTTTTTTTTTTTTTTTTCGTTCTGT